>VMDO01011077.1:0-68479 GCA_007922755.1 Pedetes capensis | reverse complement strand
TTGGAAGCAAAAATGGCCAGACTGCGTCTTACATATTTCGGACATGTAGTCAGGAGAGAACAATCCCTGGAGAAGGACATCATGTTTGGGAGAGTGGCAGGTCAACGCAAAAGAGGAAAACCCTCCACCAGATGGATTGACACAGTGTCTGCAACAATGGGCTTAAACATAAATAAGATTGTTTGCCTGGCACAGAATCAGCAAGTGTTTCGATCTGCTGTACATAGGGTCGCTATGAGTCGGACTCGACTCGACGGCACCTAACAACAACAATTCTCGCTCACCACCAATACATTTTCCAGAGCTGCAAGGGCTTACTGAGTGCATTCCAAAGCCTAATCTCTTACTCAACCCTTTTGATGCTTTTTTTATTTCACTTTGAATAAACTCCAGGCTGTAAATCCTAATAAAATTTACTATTAACATGATCTGTCTCCCCGCTTCTCTTGCCAACATTATTCTGTGCTGTTCTCCCCATTGTAAGCAAGCTCTGGCCTCCCTGATCTTTCCATTCATCAAATATGTTAAACTCTTTCAGCACCTCTGCCTAGAACATTGTTCTTTTCTTTGCATGGCTGGTCCAAATATTCTGGAAATCTTAGCCTACATATTTGTACCTTAGAGAAGGCTTTTCAGACACTCTGTCTTTGACATAACTCCAGCCCACTTTGTGGATTCTGGTTGCCTAAAGTAGGTGGGGGCTTTTCCAAGCAGAGAGGAGGGGCACAGAAACACAAGAGAAAGACTTGTGAAACTGAGATTGTGTGGAATGACCAGAGTGCAAAGCATGGGTGAGGTAATGTCAAAGTAAAGTAGAAGAGAAGGTAGTTGGAAAGAGGCAAGATCATGAAGGGACTTTCATTCTTGAAAAGTAATCTAAACTTTACCCTTCAGAGAATGGAATTCTCCAATCAGGGAGTGATGCTTCTGGACGTATTTTGGAAATATCACAAGGAAGAAGAGGGCGAATTGGAGGAGAACACGTCTGAAGTCATGGAAGCTAGGAGACAGTTGTAGTCTAGAATAGAGATGACAGGGACCTGAATTAAGTAGTGGAAGTGGTAGAAAGTAAATTATTCTGAAGGTTTTTAAGAAGTGGACTGATAACATGGTGATTGATTAAACATAGATTGCAGAAAGCAGGATGGCCTAGAATGGCATTTTCATCTACTTTATTGCTTGAAGTGATTCATTTCTTCCAACTTATTAATTTATTTGATTAAGGGGCTTTTATGTGCCAGGTAACATACTAAACAGTAAGGGTATGAATTCATTTATTCAATAAATATTCAGTGGGCACCCACTCCATGTCAGGCATTGTTCTAGATTCTCAGAAGGTAGCAATGGATAAAACTGAAAAAATCTGTTGAAACAAGCCCACACACAAAAATGAGGAACAAAAGACTTCTCTCATTAAATTGGTGGGCTCCAGGGAAGATCACCTCTAAAACAGTTGCTTCAAAGTGATTAAGCAGCAAAAGTATTTTATAGGGTTGTAAGCAGAAGCCAGGACAGATGGCAGAGATTCTGATAACAGTAATCAGAGCAAAGATTCAGGCATTCTGCTGATTTGAGTTTTGTTACAAGAGGATATTGGTGATATCACTGGGTATGAACAAGAATGGCAGGATTCCTGCAGCCTAAGGACAGTAAAGTGGCTATTTCTTAGTAGTTCAATCTTAACTTAGGGATCTGTCAGATAGAAAAATTCTTATAAGATCAGGAAAAGTCAAGATAGTTCCCAAAATACAGCCTTTCATATTCTTGTTGTCATGCAATTACATCTAGTGGGGGAGATATATAATAAACAAAGTGAAGTAAATTATATATTGGAGGTGGTAAGTGCCATAGAAAGCAATATAAAGTAAGGAAGGGGAATAGGAAAGGGGGTGTGGGTGGGTTTGAGTTCACACACAGTTGAGCATATTAAATGGGTTGGTGAAGGAAGGACTCATTGAGCAGTGGCAGACATAAAAAAGCATTGTCTGTCCTCAAACAACTCAGTCATTTGGAAGGGTCAGACAGGCTCAGCATGGTGTGAGAAGTTCCCAGTTAGGGGAATGCACAAGATGGGAGATGGGAGCATATACGGGACAACTACCCCTGCTGGGGAGCAGGGAGTGGCTAAGGAGAGCATCACAAATGAGGTGCTGTTTAGTTCTATCTGAAGTTGGGTAAGAGTTAAGCAAGTTGAATAAGACTGTTAGAGTCTTAAATGTCCCTCAAAGGGCCTTATGCTAAAGCCTTTGCCACTACTGGGAGGTGGTACAATCTTTAGGATGTGTAGCCTCCTTGAAGGAATTTAGGGCATCAGAGGCATGACCTTGGAAGCCTGGCACAAATCTCTCTCTCTCTCTGTCTTTCTGTCTGTCTGTCTCTCTCTCTCTCTCTCTCTCTCTCCCCCCCCCTCCCCATCCATCATGAAGTGAGCAGTTTCCTCTGTCATGTGCTTCTTCCATGATGCGCTTCCTCACCACAGGCCCCAAAGCAATGGAGCCCACCAACTATGAACTGAAATATTTGCAACAATGAGCCTATTTTAAGTTGACTTACTTCAAGAATTTTGTCATGATGATGGAAAGCTGACTAGTATGAGACAAAGGACATGGAGGTCTTTGTGGCAGGAAAGAGCATCGTGTGCCAAGGCATAATGTTCTGATGGATTGAAACATTGAGGGGACTCCCAGGAGTTGAGTGCAACTGAAGAGCAAGGTGTGTGTGGAGGGGTAATAGTGAACTAGGCTGGATCATGATGGACCTTGATCATCATCACAACAAGGAATTTGGATTTCAGAATGAGGTGGTGTGTGTGTGTGTGTGTGTGTGTGTGAGAGAGAGAGAGAGAGAGAGAGAGAGAGAGACAGAGAGAGAGACAGAGAGACAGAGAGAGAGAGACAGAGAGACAGAGAGAGAGAGACAGAGAGAGAGACAAGGGGAGAGAGAGAGAGAGGAGAGAGAGAGAGAGGGAGAGAGAGAGATCATTGAAAGATTTTAAGCAATGAAAAGATTTTAAGCCAATAAACTTTGGATTTGTTTTTAGAAAGATCAGACCAGAGATCATGTTAAAGATGGATAAGGAGGAAAAGAATCCTATAATAGAGAGGAGAATTTGGGAGACTGATTTAGAGGATCTTAGTAAATTAAAGAAAGAAATGAGGAATACTTGAAAAAGTCAGAGGCAGTGGTAACAGAGGGAGTAGAAGACAAATTCAAGAACTACATAGATAATTTCTGTTTGAAGATTCAAACTCTCTGGCCACCACCTGTGCATTTCATTCTTCAGCTGTCTGTGGCTAGAAGCCTAAATAAACTCCTCCCCTTTAAAGCCACAGACTAGAAGAATCAGTCTGCCCATCTTTGAGGATGCAACTCAAGTAGCTGCTAAGGCATCACAAGCCACCTGTGGTTGATGCTGGAAATCATTCCACTGAATCTGTGGTAGACACTGAGCTGGGGGACATGAAAATGAGCAAAGAGTAGGGCTCACCCTGTGGAAGTCGAGAAAATGGAAGGGTAGGAGGATCAATAGATTAAAGGCCCCAAAGCACATTATGGCAAGGGTATTAAGAGACCGAGTCACAAAAAGGTGCTCAATAAATATTTGTGACATCAAGCAAGCAAACAAGTGCGTTGGAATAGAAGAAGAGCTGCTAAGCTCAACGGGGGAGAGCCAAGGAAGGCCTAACAGAGAGAAAGACGGAACTAGGTCTTGAAAGGTGGCTGTGTGGTTTGGCAAGAAGTGCAGGGACAGCATTCAATTAGGATGAATGGGTAATAGCAAAGGAGACATGCATAGTCAGCTGTGAAATTATTTTTCTCTTTTAAAATCTAGCTTAGGTCCACAGTAATACTCTGTTACTTAAATTCTTCTCTGATTAAGCAGGAAGGAAATGATTTCATTCTGAGGATAGGGACATAAATAATCACAGAAAACCAAAAATATAAATGCTATTTATTTCTGGTTTTTCTGTTAATGTATAATTAACATTTAGAATAAAAATTTAGGGAGAAGCTAATTCTAATATTGGAAATGATTGAAGAAATATTTTTGAGAGTCGAGGAAAGACCTGAGGCCTCTAGAAGCCTCTGAGGAATAGGACTTTAAGAATTAAGTCAAGAATCCCGAGTTCCACTTCTGTTCCCCACCACCCTGTTTCTCCTCGTTGTGGCAAAAATATTAAAACAAGCAGTAAATGCAAGTGGCCCTGAAATAGTGTCCTTCAGAGTCACGGAAAGGCTTTCAGGCATGTGATGAAAGTAAGCACCTGTGTTTCATCCAGGTTATCAGGTGGCACAAAGACACAAAGGAGTTGAAGATGACCAAATCTTAAAATTTCCATAGCCATAAGCTCCCTGATTACTCTCTTCAGCTTTTCTTTTCTTTTCTTCTTTTCTTTTCTTTCCTTCTTTTCTTTTCTCTCTTCTTTCCTTTTTTTCTTCTTCTCTTCTCTTCTCTTCTTCTCTCCTCTCCTCTTCTTTCTCTCTCTTGCAGTACTTGGGGATTGAACCCAGGGTCTCGCACACACTTGGCAAGTGCTCTACCACTGGCTCTTGAGCCTATTTTTAATTTTCTTTTATCTTGAGACAAGGTCTCACTAAGTTACATAGGCTGCCTCTGGCCTCAATCCTGCAATCCTCCTGCCTCCACCTCCCAAGTCACTGGGGTTACAAGCATGAAACACATGGGGTTCTCTTTAGCTTCTTGTCATACTTCAAATAGGGCACAGATTCAAAACCAATCACACATTTCTGAGAAAGCAGTAAAAATCTGCCAGAAGCAAACATATTTTGGTCAACACTGGATGAATTTATAGAAGCTTTTCTCTGAATCAACTAAGATAGATTTGCATTTGTAGAAGATGTAATGGTTAGAATTGGGTTTGTAGGAAGAATGTTAATATGGCTCTTGAGCTGCTGATGTTCAACCAGAAAACCACTGTGGCCTCAGAGCAAAAAAAACAAGTACCTGCTCTATAATCAAGACTTATTCTACAATCAAGGATCCAGATTTTATGTCTACTACTTTCTTTGCCCTTCTCTAGGTTATAAGGATGTTATTAAGATAAATTTCTAAGCAAGACCCCACAAAGAATAGTAAGTATACTCTCCTGCCCTCCAGTTATCTTTTATTTTTATTTTTAATTGACACATCTTATTTGTAATATTTATGGGGCACAGTATGATAATTTGATGCATGTATGCAATGTGTAATGATTAAATCAATGTAATTAGCATTTCTGTCTCGTCAAACATTTATTGTTTCTCTGTGTTTGGAACCTTTGAACACTCTTCTTCTAGTTAGCTCTAGGGTTCTATAGTATAGTAGGATATCTGTGTTGTTGTTAGGTGCCGTCCAGTTGGATCTGACTCATAGCAACACTAAGTACAACAGAACAAAACACTACCCAACACTGTGCCATGCATATGATCTTTTTATGAGCCCATTGTGACAGCCACTGTGTTTTCTCCCATTTTGAGTCATGCCACATCAGCAAAAGAAGGTCCCAGGGCCTTACTCCATTCCCATCATGAAAGTCAACTCTACTTTGAAGAGGTAACTCTGCCCCAGTTGTTTCTTAAATGCCTTCCAGCGTGGTGGTGGTGGTGGTGGGCTCATTTTCTGGCACTATATTTGGCAGTGCTTCTCTGCTATTCATAGGGTTTCCAATGCTAAAATTGTTTTGGGAATGGGCTGCCAGATCCTTCTCCATAGCCTGTCTTAGTCTGGAAGCTCAACTGAAACCTGTCCACCATGGGTGGCCCTGCTGGTATTTGAGATACCTGTGGCATAGCTTTCAGCATCACAGCAACAGGCAAGCCTCTACAGCATTACAACCTGACAGATATGTGGGGGAGGGTATCTGTAGTCCATAACAATTTATTCTATTACCTAGTTTTGACTGTCTGCCACTGGCAGGAGGAAAGCAGCCAGGGAAGCTAGAAGGGTTGGAAATCTCCCTAGAAGGGTAGTTTAACCTAGCCTGGGAAGGATGGAAAAGGAGTTGGGAAGGGGGATGGATGAGGAATAAAGGTATTCCTATGGGTAGGGGGATTAGGAAAGAACAAGGACAGTCAGAGGAGCAGAGATGACATCAGTGTCCTTCAGAAAGCAGATTGTTCCATCTGTGAGGAGGGTGCCTTGTAGTGCAGGGGCAGAAATACATAGGGCTGAAGCCAGATTCAGAAGCTCTTAAAAGCTGCCCAAAAGAATTGAGACTTGATGTGAAATGCAATAGGAGTCATTATAGGTCCTCAAATATGGTCTCAACAGGTAAATATTGAATGTACTTAGAGATGCATCTAGCAGCTTGGTTCAGAATGGATCAGATATGGGGAAAAGCAATTTGGAGATCACAGCTGTTTTCTAAGTTGTTCCAGTTATTTGATTTCAGCTGGGCATGTGCTGACAATGGGAACATGGAAGAATAGGAAATTATCTTACCATCATCGATTACCCAAATATCACCCACTGAAGAAAGCACTGGGGAAGGAACAGATCAGAGAATGTTAGTGCCTGATTGGAAATTTAGGAAAATAGCTGAATGAGTTTCTCCAGTGAATGATCTGGGAAGATGGCATCCTCCAGTGTTCCCTGACACAGTCCTGTCCTTAGAAAGTGGCTAGCTTTGTACGACTGTCCTTGGAAGCCTGGACAAGGAGCAACCTGCTCTTTCAACTGGAATGTGGAAGCCATTGTGTGTGGCCATGCAGCCTTTCCAAGTCAGAGAGGAAAACTCAAACCCAGAGGAAAACAAGATGACAGAGGTCACAGGCGCTGGGCAGATTCTGCTCTTCTCTGGGGCCAGAGTCACAATACTGCCTCTGACGGCACTGGAGAGCACAAATGGAAAAGATAAACCCTCCTGTACTCTTCCTAAGTTCCCTACATATTTTTATTTCTTTCAACACAGCCACAAGATTAAAGTCCTGGAAGATTATCTTTTAAAAATCCTTGTTAACATTTTCTCTCTTCTCTTCCTATGGTCTCTATCCTCTCCCATTGGATTAGCGCCAAGATAAAAGG
The DNA here is from genome assembly GCA_007922755.1 of Pedetes capensis. NCBI lineage: Eukaryota > Metazoa > Chordata > Mammalia > Rodentia > Pedetidae > Pedetes > Pedetes capensis. Next base: position 61,455 of record VMDO01011077.1, on the reverse strand, counting down.
GCAAATTTCTACATTTCATTCTTTTTTTATGCAGCTCATCTTTCATTTATCCCTGAATATATCCTATATTACAGGAGCATGAGAAACTTTGTTATCTTTGTTTTAAAACACCTAACTTTTACAATGCTCAATATTCCATTTCCTTTTTCAAGCACATAATGTTAAACTATCAACAGTGAGAGCCTTATGCTCTCATGGTGAAAAATTAGGAAAGAGCCATTTTAGCACATGTACTAAAATATCATTGCTGATGGCCAAAGTTCAACTTTGCTGCTGAACTTATTAATTTTTTAAAATAAAGTCTTCTAACTGTGAAATTAAGGAACACGGATGAACTGTATTTTGATACAATACCTTGAATATAATTCATTCATTCCCTTCACAAGTATTTGAATGCTTCCTCTAGTCCAAGCGACATCTGTATTGATGATGCTAGTGTTGTAGGAGGAGGTGATCACCCTCTTGTCCAGGGCAGAGCTCACCATCTTATGATCTTATTTCTTCTCCTCTTCTCTGGGACTTCACACCTTTAATGATTAACTAACTGAATTACTCATTCAGTCATTCAATAAACATTCCTAAGACTCCACAGACCTCTGCTAGATTTGGAGGTAAAAGGGTGAGAAGACAAAGCCGGCTTGCCATCCAGTGGGAGAAGACTGTTCTCTGCAGGCTCATCTTTTTTTTTTTTTTTTATTTCTTGTTTTTACTGGTAATTTTTGATGTACAACTTAATGAGTGTCATGATATTTCCATACATGCATTTCATTGTACATTGCTCATGTTCACTTCCCCCATTATCCTCTCATGATCCCCTTCCCCCAACCTCTCCTTCCCCATCAACACTCTCCCTTCTCCTTGGATGCCTTTTTTGTGAGTTTATCTATCTATATATGTACACTATGATTTTGCCATAGGGCAACATATATGATCTGGTCCATCTTCTTCCGCTCTACTCCACTAAGGCTCTTTTTCCCCATCCATAAGCAGCCCAAGCCTCCTATGCTAACATAAAAGTTCAACACAGCCCTCCTTGATACTTTCTCCTACTTTACAACTTTTACCCCATTTTCTTGTGCTCTCCTGCTATTTCTTAGTCTTTTGGGTAAATTTCTCTTCTTTTATGTGTCTCTTATATACTTTTTGTTGTTGTTTTTACTGCAAAATTTAATCCTCAGCTTCTTTTTTGAGTTTGTACATGATCCAACCCCATGTGTCTGTCAGCCTGCTGTGCTGGGGAGGGCTTGTGTGCTGCTGTGATGCTGAAAGCTATGCCACTGGTTTTTCAGATACCAACAGAGCCACACATAGTGGACAGGCTTCAGCTAAGTCTCTGTACTAAGACAGACTAGGGAGAAGGACCCAGCAGCCCACTCCCAAAACAATTAGCCATTGGAAACCCTATAAATAGCAGAGAAGCACTGTCAAATACAGTACCAGAAAATGAGCCTCCCAGGCTGAAAAGCATTCAAGAAACCACTGGGGAAGGGTTCCCTCCTCAAAGTAAAGTTGACCTTCATGATGGGAATGGAGTAAAGCCCCTGGTACCTCCATTTTCTGATGTGGAACAACTTAAAATGAGAAGAAACACAGTGTCTGCAACAATGGGCTCAAACATAAGAGATCATGTGCATGGCACAGTGTTGGGTAGTGTTTTGTTCTGTTGTACAGAGGGCTGCTATGAGTTAGATTTGACTGGATGGCACCCAACAAACTAAACATGATCCAAAGGATCGCATTCACACTTTCAGCCCTAGCTCTCTTCTGACTTCCATACCTGGATTTCCAGCTATCTAAAGGACCTTTTCCTTTAAAATGACTTATGGAGATATCAAAATTGGAATTGCTGATTTCATTATGTCCAGCCACCCAAGACCCTTTCCACTTCATATTTATTTTCATTCAGTTATATGAGCCTGGTCCCTTCCGGGTGATTGCAGCTCTTACCACATCACTTTACAGCAGGTTACAGTTACTTAATTGTGGGGAGGGGATCTTTCTGAATCATTTTTTTCTCAGATAGGCAGAGGTGAGATTCCCAACCAAATGGTGTTATCATGAAGATTAAATGAAATTATGTATAACGTTTCACATAGTGGTCAGTGAGCAGACACCCAGCACATGTTTGATTTCTCTTCTTCCTCCTTCCCTCCGCTTCCTCCCTCCCTCCCTCTTCCTCCTTTTCCATCTCCTCCTTCTCCCCACCCCTTCTTCTTTTTCCTGTCCTTTGCTCCTCCAGGACACTGGGAGTAACCTGAAGCCAGAGTCTGTGGCTTCCTAATTTTCAATGCTGAGTCACTGTTTAGAGAATCACAGAAAATACATAATAGCAGAGACCTAAAATATATAGATCCTCTAGATCTGAATTTAAAGTTCTTTGAATCTACCAAGCTTTCAGCTTCTGTATTTATTCTGTATTAAAGTACAAAGAAGTAAAAATTTAGGTTGGACTCTATACAGTGATTGCAGCAAATATTCATTTTGAGTTTTACATAAGGTGTATCTTCATATGTATTAGGTACAGATTGTCAGAACACAATCTAAGGGCTGGGTGTGATGGTCCCATGCCTGTAATGCCAACACAGCACTCAGGTGGATGAGGCAGGAAGGTGTTGATGAGTTGAGAGCCAGCCTGGCCTACATAGGGGGGCCCTACGCCTACCTCCTTACCAGAGAGCACATTCTGAGAATCTGAAACCCATGTTTTTAAAATTCAGCAAAGTTCTCAGTCTGTACATTGTTGAACCAAAAGATTTTATGGCTTTAATTTTAATGGTAGTCTGCAGCCATAACACCCTAGAGTCTGATCCCATTTGATCTCGGAAGTGAAAAGGTCATCCTGTTTAGTCCTTGGGTGGGAGACTGCCTGGGAATACCAGGTGCTGCAGGCTAGGGAAAAGGACCTGGCAATCCACTCCCAAAACAATGTACCATTGAAAACCCTATGAATAGTAATGAAGCACAGACCATGGTCCTGGGTATGGCAGAGTCAGAAAGTTTGTCATTCTATTGGGTTTGCTATGAGTTGGACCCAACTCAACAGAACCTAATAACAATAATTTTAATGGAATCTTATATTTTCATTAAATTTGTATTACATCAAATGCCAAAGAATGTTGTTGTTGTTGTTGTTGTTAGAAAATACCATCTTTATCCTTGAGGGGGCAATCAGAGAACTGAGTGCTGACACATTTCCTTCAAGAGGAATTATTTGTTGTAGTTTGGCATTCGCTATGACAAGGTAGCAGAGTAGAGTCTAATTGTGATCTTATCTTGCAAAAACAAAACAAAACAAACAAAAACCAGAGAATGATTCCAGCTGGGTGTGGAGGCTCATACCTGTAATCCCAGAAACTTGGGAGGCAGAGGCAAGAGGACCACAGATTGAGGCCAGAGGCAGGTTGCACAATTTAGCAGACCTTGTCTCAAAATAAAAAATAAAGAAGGGACTGGAGGTGCAGCTCATTAGTAGAGCACAAGTGTGTGTCTGTGAGACCTTGGGCTCAATCCCCAAGTACCACACACACACACACACACACACACACACACACACACACACAAATGATTCCACATACCTGCAGCTTATAAGCAGATGCCTTCTGAGTATGAAGAGATCTGTCTGGTGTTTCACTTGACTGCTAGGGGTTATGCAGTGGGTAGCTGTGTTAGGTCTGCTTCAAGCAAAAAGGTCTAACTTATTTAAGAAGGCGGGTTGTGAGCTGCTAAATCACAGAGGTGCCTTCAGCAAAGAGAAAGAGGATCCGAAAGAGAAGCTGTAGCAGCCAAGGGCAGGAGGTGGAGTGTGGGAAACCGTTGCTCCTGTCCCGTGGGAAGCTGAAGGAACAAAGGAACAGCCACAGCTGGCTCAGCTTATTGATCGGGACTTACAAACGCTGAAAAGGGCTACACTGAGCTCTCTGCGGTCAAATGACTTAGAACAATCACTTTTTGGTTTATGTTTCTGTCTTCACTTGTTTTATGAGGTATTACATAGCATATAAACAAATATTTAACAATGAATTTTATATGAAAATACTGAAACCTGAGACAAATTGGCTTCTTTCTTAGCCTCTCACTCATTCATTTCTGGACTCTCTACTGGAGTGTGTTGGGCACCCTGGGCTATGAGCATAGCTTCCAGCATTTGCCTGCACAAAGCTCAGATTATCTTGTATGAAGGGAGACAGAGAAGTTCCGTACTGGGGAGTACTGTATATTCCATCTATAGGGGGCCATACAAACCCCACCTGGGAGAGTCAGGTCACCAAAGACCTGGTGGAGGGGCTGCACCTAAGTAAAATGTAAGGATATGTACAATCTAGCCAGGTTATAAGGGATGGGGAGAATTGAGGTCCAGATAAAGGGAGAATCATGTGCAAAGATGGGGGTGTGGAGACAGAGAGAGAAAGTGGGGTAGTGTAAGAGAAAAAGAATTGAGGAGCTGTATCCCTAGGCTGCATAACCCCTGAAGAAATTTTATCTTTAGTCTGAGGTCAATGGAAAATCACTGAGGGATGGTAAATGATGGATCCGATTTTCATTTTAGAAAGATTATTTTGGCTACAGCTTGGAGAAAGAATTGGAGGGGGATTACAGTGGAATCTGGAAGACCAGCTGAGAATCCGAGCTGAGAAGCCTGCAATAAGGGCAATGGTTTTAGAGAGAAGTGGGTGAATTCAAGAGCACTTTGGGGATCTGAGGGCCAGGGTTTTGTGATTGTTGGAATGTACCTGAGGCAATAGACAGGGTCACGTATCACAGAAGTTAGCAAGTGAGGGAGCAGACTAGGGGGCCACAGGGCAGGAAGATGAGGAATTTTATTTTGAATGTGCTGAGTTTGGGGTGGGAGGAAGTTAGATTGTGAATCAGCTAGAGTGACAGCAAGGACAGGGAAATGAGGCCTGGGGAGGGGCCGGGACTGTGTGTAGTGGAAGGAAAGGGCAGCTGAGCAAGCATAGCTGCCATGCAAATACACTAACATTTCAAAGGAAAGTTGAGAAGAAAGGATGCAGAGAAAGGAATTGGAAAGAATGGGTCATAGGAGTGCCAGGGTCTGAGACACAGGTTTTGAGGAGGGGATATTCAAAAGGGTGTCAGATGCCGTGGGGAGTGCAGCCAGGGCAAGGCTGAAACATGGGCATGGGATTTAAAGACAAGAAGGTTGTTGGTGACCATCAAAGGGCACAGCAACTTCAGTCAGTTTTGCGTGAGTTTATGTGTGCGCATGCGCACTTGTGTGCAGAAACCAGACTGCAGGAGGTGGAGGAGGTTCAGGTAACTCTTCCAAAAAGTCTTCCCCCCCACAAAAGTCCAGCTGTTAAGAGTAGGAGAGGTGATAGCTGAGATCCCCATTGCTACTTGGACATGTGGCACTGCGTCACTCAGGTGTAATTTAGCTCAGTTGGTAGAGCGCCGCTCTGCAGTCTCTGAGGTCCCAGGTTCGATTCCCAGCACACAAAAAATGGGAGAAGGACATGGCAATCCACTCTCGAGGTAATCCTGAAACAATTAGTCATTGAAAACCCTATGAAGGTCACTATGAGTCAGATGAGACTCCACAACACCTAACAACAACAACACTCAGGTGTCTCCTGTGTGGTCCACACAGTTGTCTGGGGCTGTGCTGCTTGCTCCTAGTGACCTTGATATCCCCCAACCTTCCCAACCATATCCCCAAGTTCTTTTCATCCTTCCCACTTGCTGTCTCCCATCTTAAGTGAGGACCAGGGAGGCCCATCCCTTTATCCTAAGGAAATGAACCCCTTTAAAAATGCTAACTTCCTTCAGGACAGTTTTTTTTTTTTTTACTAAATTGTTGTGTCAAATTTGAGATACTGGGGCTGGGGTGTAGCTCAATGCTAAAGCACACCCCTTATGTGTGTGAGGACCTCGGTTTTAGCCCCTGCACTGCCAAAAAAAAAAAAAATCGAGACATTGAACGTACCATTCACATAGGGACAGAGGGTAGCATCAAGGTTAAAGTGAAATATCATTACATACTTTATTTATATTTTGGGGGAGAGATGGTACTGTGCCACGTCACTACCAAAGCAAATATGATTGTTCTAAATGCTGTCTGAAAAATTTATATCAGTCAGCTGTACCCCAAATGTTTAGAGCGGGCATGCTTACTTCATAAATTCACCTTTAACATTTTCTCTTGGTAATGTAACTGAGAAGAGAATTCTATGGAGACGCTTTTGTAGATTGGAGTACAAATGTCTCCAGGACATTAGTTTTGTGAGGATTACCAGAGAAACAGTTTTAAGTTGCCCAGCACACAGGAGAACAAGCCAGAAGGTGTTGCAGACTCTGCACACAAGATAGAGATTTCAGGCAAATCCCAAAGTGAAGTGGCTGCTTGCTTCTGTGAAAAGCTGAGGAGGTGGTGGAATCCCTGGAAAAGAACCTTGGGGGCTAATGAAGGACAACATCAGAAGGAAGTTGGGAAAGGGTGTAATTGAACAAATTATTCTTCCTAGTAGGAGGGAGCCCAAAGCAGGAGGCAGTAAAACCTCTAAAGGGGAAAAAGAATTCAGGCAGAACTGTGGATTTCATTCAACCTGGTAAACAGTGCAGGATAAATTGTCTGCAGGGTCACTGAAGCAAGGAGTACAAATAAGCTTGAAATACTTTGATGTTTCTATGGAATAGCTGATTGAAAGCTGTACCACCAGAGTCAGAAAGAGAGGTTTAAAGTCTCAAACAGGCCAAGTTCATGAATAAAATAAGATCCTTTTTTTCTGTTCAGTAATTTTTTGTGTTCTTTGGCTCATTATCACTTTCTTCAGGTCCTCCTGGGCATGTTGTATGCCCTGCTCTATCAAACTACTATTCTGAGGTCAAAAACTCAGTGATCCATGGGGTTACATGTCTTTCAGTATGATTTCTTCCTACTCCCTTTCTAAGCAATTGAATATTCACTGCAACCGCCATGATGAAGCAGGCATATTGGAAGGCTCCTGGGAGGGCCACTGAGTCACATCGTTTTCCTAGATTTTTTAGATGGTGCCAGTGAAATCATTGTGAGTCAGGTCTCCTCATTGGTTTAAGAATTCTACTGCTGTCCTTCTGGGAGTAGAGGGAATTTGTGTCTGCATAGTTGGTCTGCCTTTCACTCCCTCATTCATTCTATGAATATAACAAGCCATCCTATGTGCAAATCACCTTTGTATGTATTATTACTTTTACTTTCAGATAAATTTGTGAAGCATATGTCCATGGCTTTCCTTGGCTTGTGAAGGCTCAGAAGCTCTGCTCGGTCTCAGAATGATGCCCAAATCTAATGCAACCAAACAAGGTCTCCTGGCCAGAGTCCTGGATGGCTGAGCTCTGGCTAACCCCACCTTCTACCACTCCCCAGAAGAGCCCTAACTCACCCTTTTGTTATCCTGATGTCTTCAGTAGGAAGGGCATCCTCAGATCCTTAGATATGCAGGCACATGGGTGAGGTGAAGTGGAAAGAAGGAGAAGCCTCCTCATGCAGGGCTACTTGTCCTCCATCTTGGACCTCAAATCCCTACCCTGTCAAAGTACTGCAGGGTGTGTCTAGCTCCAAGCTGCAAGCTGCTGCTCCAACATCAAGGCCCTTAACTGGTGATGTATGGGTCTAAGAGACGCACGCAATGTATTTACGTTTGCCTTGTGCACACTAATTCTGTTTATAGAACATTAATGAATATATATTTTGAAACCAGAGCAGACTGAGTATTTTAAGAAAGGCTTAAACTAAAACATAAAGCCACTTGAAACAAAAAGAAATACCTATACATTCTTAAAAAGGATATACTTAATGACCTCATGTCACTGGTTATATTCCAGTTAGGACATGTCATTAGGTAAGTGTGCCAGATGCAGAAGGTGAAGGCACTTTGAAGTTGATTCTTTGCTGATCTGCTGATTGGCTTCCTGCTTCTGTTTTATATACTAAAAATATGGAATGATCAACAATCCATTGTACATGCTAAGCCTTCGCAGCCCTTCATGGTTTGGGGCTTGCTGTTCTCTTAGAATGCCTCCTTCAATACCGTCCATGTGGTCAATGGCTGACTCAGGCCTCCTCAGTTTGGGGGCAGGCTCTTTGCTCTGTGTGCCTCCTGCCCTCTATACTTTCATCCAGTAGATTCAGTTTTTACAGCAGTCTGTTCCTTTTGGGTCTTTTGAGTATAGGATCATATCTGCTAGCAGGGGTAATTGGGTTTTTCCTTTCCTATTGGTATCTCTTTTATTTCTTTCTCTTGCCTTCTTGCTCAGGCTAACAATTTAAGTACTATTTTAAATAAGAGGAGTGATAGTGGACAACTTGTCTGTCTCATTCCTGATTTTAGAGGAAATACACTCAGAATTTCCCCATACAATACAATATTGGGTCTAGGTACATCATAAATAGCTTAATTATGCTGAAATATTATCCTTCTATTCCTAGTTTCTTCAGGGTTTTCTCATGAAGGAATATTTGATTTTGTTAAGGATTTTTTCTGCATTTATTGAGATGATTGTGTGGTTTTTATTCTTGATTCTGTTGAGATGATGAATTATGTTTACTGCTTTGTGTATGTTGAACAATTCTTAAAGTCCTAGAATGAATCCAACTTGGTCATTGTATATGATTTTTTTAATGTGTTGTTGAATTTGATTTACAAGTATTTTATTGAGGATTTTTGCATCTATCTTCATCAAGGAAATGGACTTAGGGTTTTCTTTCTCCTTCCTTCTTTCCTTCCTTCCACTTTTATTTTAGACAAGGCCTCACTATGTAGTCCTGGCTGGTCTGGAACTCACTACGTAGACTCAGTCTGGTCTACATACATGAACTTGTGTGCTTGAGGTTTTAGCCGTAACATGATGAGGGGGTATTCTTTTCTGTTTGTCTTTTGGGGTTCTAAATGTCTCCTGAGCCTGGATGACTATCTCTTACCCAAGATTTGGGAAGTCTTCTGCTATTATGTTATTGAATATATTTTCTGTACCTTTAGTCTATACTTCTTATCTTTCTTCTATGCCCATGATTTATAAAGTTTGTCTTATAATGGTGACCCAGAGGTCTTGTATGTTTTGCTGGTGTTTTTAGTCTATTTTCTTTATTGTTGGTCTAAATGTTCTAATTCATCTATCTTGTCTTCAAGCCCCGACAATCTCTTTTTCACTTGCTCCAGGCTATTGGTGAGGCATTCCATTTTTTATTTGATGTATTGACTTATTTCTTTATTGAATTCTTCTTTCATATCTCATATTGCCTTCCTTATTTTGTTCAGTCGTTGATTTGTATTCTTTTCTGAATTAATTTGTGTCCTCTTTGATTTTGTTGAACATTCTTACAATCATCCTTTTGAATTCTTTGTCTGGGATTTTGTCCATTTTCCTCACTGCAATCCATTAGTGTGGAACTTTTAACTTTTGGGGGAGTCATTTGCCTTGTTTTTTCATATTTCTTTTATTTCTACCTTGGGGCTTGCACATCTGTGGGCAAGTATTGGTGGGCTGCATTAATCTCCTGCCTTCTTTTAGTTGGAGTATTCTCAATGTCCAGGTCAGATTAAGATGTGGCTGGGTTGGGGTAAAAATTCTTTCCACTGACCTGGGGGTATAGTTTAGAAGCTAAACACCCATCTCACATGCTCAAGTCATCAGACGCAATCCCCAGCACCACTCCAAGAACAGAGAATTGACTACACAATTGCTAGACAAAAGCATTATGAAAGTACACTAATAGTTAAAAACACACATTACCATAATGACAATAACTTTAGAAGGGTAAAGAAGTAAGGATAATGCTGTGTGTGCTTACAACTATAATAGTCAGTAAGGGTAGGAATGGAAAGAGAATAAGGGGAACAGGACTGGTGAAGAGTGTTAGAGCAATTGTTGTTGTTGTTGTAGTTGTTGTTGTTAGGTGCCATTGACTCAGGCCCAACTCTTGGCAATCCTATGTACAACAGAATGAAACACTCCCCAGCATGGTGCCATGCCTGACCTTATGTCAGTGCTTCTCTGCTATTCATAAGCATTTCAAGGGCTGATTGTTTTTTGGGAATGGGCTGCCAGGTCCTTCTCCCAATCCTACAGCACCCGGTATTCCCAGGTGGTCTCCCATCCAAGAACTAACCAGCCTCACCCTGCTTAATTTCTAAGATTTGATGGGATCAGATGCTAGGGTGGTCTAGCTGCAGACACAAGAGCAATAGAGAGGGGGAAAAAAGATAGAAGAGGGAAAAGTTAAGCCAGAGGGGGAACAGAACAGAAGGAGGGAGGAGATAAGGCAGATTCAGACAAGGATAAGGTGAGAAAAGAAAGAAGGAAGGAAAAAGACACACAGGAAACTGCAAACAACGAAAATAATGAAGAATTATAGATGGAGGAAAGATGATAAAGGAGATATAGGGAAAATTGATCGAACTGAAGACAGAAATAGGGTAAAGGGTGGAGATGAGAAGGAGGAAGAAGAGAGGATTACAAATGAAGTCTAAAGTCAGGTGCTGTGCTGCACACCTGCAATCCCAGCTGCTTGGGAGGCTGAGAGAGAAGACTCACAAGGAGGCCAGAGGCAGCCCATGTGGCTCAAGGAGGCCTCTTCTTAAAAGAAAAAGGAAAAAAAAAAAAGGGCTGGAGGAGCAGCCCTGTGGCAGCCAGCATTTGGAAGGTCCTGGGTTGAAGCACCCAGCACCACCAAAAAATTTACATTTTTAATTTTATTTCTTAAAAGCTGGGTGTGGTAGCTCCTATCTGCAGTCACAGGACACTCAATTTGAGAAGCTGAGGCAGAAACACTGCAAGTCTTTGGCTGTGCCTCATAGCAAAAACCTGTTGAAAAGAAAGAAAGAAAGAAAAAAGAGAGATGGTGGGGGAGAGGGTAAGAGAAAGAAAGGAAAAAGGAAAGGAAAGGAAGGAAGGAAGGAAGAGAAAGAAAAGGAGAAGGAAGAGAGGAAGAAATGAAAGAAAAAAGAAGATACAAGAGGGGAAAGTTGAAAATTGAGATAAAAATAAAGACTTTTTAATTTAAAAAGTAAAAATAAAAACTAAAGAGAGGAAGGCTGGTTTCTCACCTTCTGGCCATGTCTCTCTAGAGGGCAGGGCTGTAGATTCTGGGGTTCCAGCCTGCTCCCCACTGCACAGGTTTCTACGTGCTACTGAGTCAGGGTTTCCCTTCTGCAGTGGGAGCCCTGGCCTGGGTCCCCAAGAGGGTGATACCCTGAGCTTTGGGTCTGAAGTGGCCAACTCAGGCAGGGACCTTTCACAAGGGCTACAGCTACAGCCTTGTAATCAGCTAGGGCAAGGAAAGAGAATTTGCCTGTCGCTTATGTTTTCCGCATACCACAGGACTCCTGTCTAATTGGGCCTCCAGAGTGCCCAGTATGCTGTTACTTGTTAACTGTATTTTCTGAGTCCCTGTTATTTGTGGGGTCCTAGGTCTGCAGCCATACCATTGTGGCATCTGATCCCATCAGATCTTCGAAGCTAAGCAGGGTCAGGCCTGGTTAGTGCTTGGATGGGAGACCGCCTGGGAACACCAGGTGCTGTAGGCTTGGGAGAAGGACCCGGCAACCCACTCCCAAAAAAGAATCAGCCATTGAAAACCCTATGAATAGCAGAGAAGCACTAACAATACTGCTTTACCTGTTGTATGTAGGGTCTCTATGAGTTGAACACCGACTCAAGGGCACCTAACAACAGATCTGCTCAGTCCCTGGTGGCTTTGAACCTGGCGCTCACTGTGCAGCTACCACACGTGTTCTCTCTCTCCCTCCACATTCCACTCTGAGTTTTGTATTATTTAAGGTACGGTGTGAATATCTGAAGCTGTTACTTTCGACTTTTGCCTCTGCAGTTCCTCACCCTCCTTGCTCAGGCTGCTGTGGGACATGGGGGCTGCAGGCTTCTAGAGAGGACCTGTGCCTTTTGCGCTTTGCCTGCTGGAGTGGATGCCTCTCACCTGGTTTTGCTTTCCAAGGTTTGCTTTTCTGCTACCGAAACAGTGGTGCCCCACTATAAACCCCCTCAGAGGATGGCTGCTGTTCACACGTTCTGATTTATGTTCCCCCACTTCAGGCCATAGGTGCTTGGGAGGCATCCGTCATTTCCCTCAAACCCCCCTCCCCCCAACCAGCGTTTCTGAACAAACATTTTCACAAATATATTCCTTAAAAACAACTATTTCTGTATAAAAGGAAAGGGAGGAATGAAGCCTAATAGTTAAATTGCAAACCTTAGAGCCTGATTTTGGGAGGTTAAAACCTTAATTCTGCCACTCACTGGCTTTGTGACCTTCCTCGGTTTCCTAATTTGTAGAATGGGAATAATCATAGTACCTACATCGTGGAGTGTTATGAGTGAATAAAAAAGTGCCTACAGGTGCCTGATACATAGTATTGACCACATAAGGAATGGCAATATTTTTTATCATTATTATTCTTTCTGCTTGACTGATCACCTTGAGCTAAACCAGTTTGTTTTTATTACTGGTAGTATCTTTATATGTTTTTAATGTTATTGGAATTTTTCGTAAACTAAGCTAGCATAGTCTTAACCTGAATTCCCTCTGGACTGGCAGTTATGAATACAGAGCAAAAAACAATGTTTATACCTAGGCTGTGTGGTGCAAACTTGTAATTCCAGCAACTCAAGAAGCTGAGGCAGCCTGCACATCTTAGGGAGACCCTGTCTCAAGATAAAAAGTAAAAATGGGCAGGAGTGCTGCTCAGTGGTGAAACACTTGCCTAGCATACCCAAGGCCCTGGGTCCAAACCCCTCATACTGCAGAAAAAAAAAAAAAAGATGCTTATAAAAACAGTGGGGCACTGAGAGATCTTGAATTAGCTTCTGACTCATCAAAGCTGAGTTACTATAGTTTTGGAGTTGAGTGGATTTTATTATAAAGAAACTATAAACTTCTATTTTGAAATTTGGTAATCTATAAGTAGCAATATACACAAAACTCTTCAAGAATTTTACATTCGTGAATGCTAAGAATAAGCAGTGTTATGACTATCCTAACTATTCTGAAGGAAATCAGGCCAGTTTGGGAATCTGTGATATGCTTGCAGATGAATGGAAGCAGCTAACACAGGTACTGGTTAATTAGGCCAACTCTGGGTCATTTGGGCATCTGTATAGAGATAAAGAAAAGCCAGGCCTGCAATGGTTTGATGAGGTCTCTGGAGAGTTGGAAGTGACTACAGGAGTTAATGGGCTCTGTTAAAATAGAAAGCGGTATTAATAGGAATTCTGTGATACAGTGTGGATACTTAGGCATGGGTTTGAAGTAGAACGCCTCCTCTTACTCCAGTCTGACTTTCCTTGGATAGGTATACATTAATCATAACCCCAACTCCCTCCAGCACGTTCTTCGTGCTTCCTTATCTCTGGAGTGCTCACCAGTAGTCCTGAAAGGTCAGCTCTTCACAAGAGGCTAGCATCTTAAGGAGTGGGTTAGGCAAGGATCCTTTTTTTCAAGGAGAAAAAATTTAAATACTTCAGCTTTACTGCTGTATTAGAATTTCATTGGAACATTAGTCACACACCATGTTAAAAATACTGGGGTAAGAGTTACAGGGATTGCCGATGATTGAAAGGCTTTAAATAAGGACTAAATGGGGACAATCCAGGAGATGGGAGGAAGGGAATCTAAGAAGGCGTGTGTGGGTGTGGGTGTGGGTGAGAGAGAGAGATAGAGACAGAAACAGACAGACAGACAGACAGAGACAGGGCCGTGTGTGTGTGTGTGGTGGAAACGGGTGGAGGAGAGAGGGGGTTGTGTGGTAACTCATTCTTAGCTAAGACTGTTTCCATGGCTAGAAGATGAACAGATATTTGTAGCAGGCAGAATAACTCTCCACCCACACCCATATCCCACCCAGGGTGGATCTGAATAGGACTTTTTGTCCATCTCTGGTCTATTTTTCAGAAAGTAACTAGAGCAATCTTTCTTAAACATAAATTCAGTTATATAACTTCTTTGCTTAAAGTCTTTCAATGGGTTCCCATTGCAATCAGAATAAAATCTGAGCTCCCGCTATAACCACCAGGCCCTACCTAACCTGCCCCTGCCTACTTCTCCAGCCTCAGGCTATACACGTCAGCATTCTGAACTTTTCTGACCACATGAACCAAGGCCTTTCCTGTCACGGGGCCTTTGTATATACTCTTTGCAGAGAATACTGTTCCCAACACCATTCAAGTTCCTTCTGTATAACATCAAAAAGTTTCTTCCTGATCCTATAATGAATTTTCCTTGTGGTCTATCATTTCACAGTTGTATTGTTTGTGGCATTGATTACTATTGTAATTATACATACTGTTTCTTCATTTGCTTTTCTGAGTATCTTTTCTGCTAGATTTTAAGCTTCATGATTGCAGAAACTATGTCTGCTTTATCCTGTAGCAGTGGGATGTATTTGTTTATTTAATAAATGCCTGTTAATAATAAAGTCACCCTGTAGTGCTCAGGGTGGCAAATACTCTATCCCAGCCTGGATCTAGTCTCAGATTAAGAAAAAAAAAAATGGCCACATTTTGGATGGTTTGATAAGGTCTCCCATATTCAGAAATAACTATAGGTCTTTTGGGGCTCTATGAGAATAAGAGCAGTATTAATAAGAAATGCCTCCTATCAAGAAGTATCTGCTTAAGCACTAGTTTGAAATAGAAGGATGAAATGGGTTGGGGGTGGGGACAGTAGTGCGCTCTGGTCACCACCGAGGACAAGGTTGAATGGAGGTGAGAAGACTTTGAACGTGGAGGTGGTATCTTTGCACGTTGAGAATCTTGTTTGTTCCTGGGAGTTGTATGTGTGTGAAGCTGAGCGCACATCAGTGAGTTTCTGTGTATTCATGTGCATACAAGCACATGGACACCCATTTGGTTTTAGGAGCCACCAACTGGATAATCAGGGAACAAGAGAAGCACGATTATCCTCTTAGGGATGGGGAGCTGCTGAAGAGAGCGAGACCTGGAGCCCAGAGCTCCCATGGGACTCTCCTGCTCCACTCCCTCTCTCCCCCCAGCACCCATCCCCTGACTTACTCTGCTCCACACACAGCCCATAGATCTCTCCTTGATGACTTGAGCTCTCTGCAGACCAGTGCATTGGGCTGGAGGAACAGAGACCAATGGACTTCCTACTGGGGGGCAGGAAGCAAGGGCTGGCATTACTTAGAAGTGGGAGGCAGACCTCCAGGCAAGGCAGCAAGTCTAGAAACTGGCTCCTCTTCTCAGATGCTCAATTTCCCAGGTGTGTTGTCCTCTTCCTTTGGAAGGTGGGATGGTCTTACTTAGCACCCAATACATAGTCTTCCTCTCATCTTAAATCCTCCCCAGTCTTCTAATCTAGCCTGTGATGTGTGCATCCTCTTGGGGCAGTAGAGTTGTGGGAACTAAGAGATGTGACAGGAAAAAGGTGGGACCTTTGCTCATGTCCTTCTTTCATGGAAGCCATCTCAATAGCAGCAGCTTTCCATTTCCTGGAGGATGGCCTGAGGCCAGACTTCTGCAGAAGAGGAGGGCTTAGTGGGGCTGGGAGCTGGGTGTGGGCTCAGCTTGGAGAAACCGCAGTTCCAGGGGCAGTGGCTGAGAGGAAAGACCCAACCCGACCCCTCCTCTCCACGTGCAGGAGCAATGGCCATGGCTTATTGCTCACGTGTACATGTGGAGTAGAGAGGGGCTTTCCTCCTTATTAGCAGCAACTTGTTAAAAATACCTGCTCGCTGCTTCCACTCCTGGAGGTCAGGGGGAGGGGAGCCTGGGAACCTGTACGTTTTCTAAGCACCTTGTTGTTGTTGTTAGGTGCCGTTGAGTTGGTATCTGACTCATAGCGACCCTCATAGGGTTTTCAATGGCTGAGTGCTTCGGGATTGCCTTGGGAGTGGATTGCCAGGCCCTTTTCCCATTTTTGCGGTGCTGGGAATTGAACTCTGGGCCTCAGAGACTGCAGCGCAGCACTCTACCCACTGAGCTAAATCCCAGCCCTTTCCAAGCACCTAGGTGATTCTTTTTATCAGGGAAATATGACACTACCTCCAATGGAGTGACCCTTGCAGGGGTAGGGAGAGGCTGACATTTGGGTCACGCACTGTTGAGCCTGCTTCAGACACAACACAGAAAAGGAGTGATATGTGTATATATATACATACTACACACTGTCTATAGATCTAGATATACCACATATTGTTGGGTGCAGTCAAGTCAAGTGTGACTCATAGCGTACAACAGACAAAACACTACCCAACACTGTGCCATGCCCGGCACTATTGTCAGTGCTTTTCTACTATTCATAGAGGTTTCAATGGCTGATTGTTTTTTGGGGAGTGGGTTGCCAGGTCTTTCTCCCAAGCCTACAGTATCTGGTCTTCCCAGGTGGTCTCCCATCCAAGTACTAACCAGGCCCAACCTTGTTCAACTTCCGAGATCTGACGGGATCAGATGCCACAGTGGGAACGCTACGGCTAGATATGCTACATACATATGAAGCCATTCTATATGTAGGTAGTATAGATACATAGATATAGATATACTATGTAGATTTACTTAGGACTCCTAGGAAAAGTATTCTTTCCAGGAGAGAAGATTGCAGATCACCTCTCTGAAAGAAAAATCAAAGAAACCAGCTTTCAGTGGACTCCATTTCTTTATTTATTAAACCCATCTTCCAACCTTTCTGAACTTTTCAAACAACACAAATTCACCTCAGGTTGTACAGTCTATTACCTTGGCAAACTTGGAATGACACATCCTAGTTTTCATTTTTGAATGTTCTTCCTAATCCCTCCACTTAACGTTGAGAGCGAGAATCCTGTGATAGAGGAGGGGGGGTGTGTGCCTTCACTTTTGATTGGATTTGACTTGTTAAGTTGCTTTGCTGTCAGAAGTCTTTATGCGTCTTCAACAGGGAAAGAATACAGTTACCCCTTAGACCAGATCCTATATAGGCTATCCTGTTACGAGAGGTATTTGTCCCTTTGTTTTATTAAATTATTTACCCATGTGTTTTACCCCATCAATGATCAAAAAAGCACAAGAAGAATCAAAAAGCAAAAGCAACACTATAGATGCCTTTATAATCCTGTACAGCTCTCACACAACTTTTAACTGGGAGCATGTGAATATGTTTGTGTGCTTATATGTATATATACACACTACATATATGCTTATATATACACATACAGGCACATACATATACTCGGACAATGCTAATAATGATCTAAAATAGCAGAATTTCTCTAGTCCAAATTTTATACTATATCACAGCACCTAACTCACTGTCATGCTTTAAATGGCAGCAGAGGCAAATTTTTCACTGATTATACATTTTAGGACAGCACCTCTGTGCTGGTCTTTTGGTGTCTGGAGATGTGTTTGATATATAAGTAGTGAAACGTGGTCTGAAGTTTATGGATTGGGAAATAATTTTTTTTAAAAAAGAGCAAGATGCCTTCTGATTCTTATTATCAGTCCTCCACCTCAGCATTCCTGTTGTTGTTGTAATTAGGTGCTGTCCAGTCATGTCCAACTCATAGTGACCCTCAGAGGGTTTTCAATGGCTGATTGTTTTGGGATTGTTTTTGGGAGTGATGGACTACCACACCTTTCTCCCATTTTTGTGGTGCTGGGGATCAAACTCGAGTGTGGTCAGCAGTGTGCAGCAGCGCTCAGCTCCACTTAGCTAACCCCCAGCATTCCAGAATGACAAAGAGACTCTGCAAACACAGTGGACCTTTTCTCCAATTCAAGTCCCTACAATATGCTGACTGCACATCCTAATCAAAGGATGTGTTGATTATTAAACGTTTTGAGCAAGGAATGATTCGGTTGCCATGGGGAGACTGTGGCAGGTCGATGCAGTGGCTCTTGTAGGTTAAGTTCAGTGTTTATGCTGTAGGCCATTTATTTTTAAAATTCAATTAAAATTCTTCCTCTTAAGAAGGTGTAGCTTGTTTGCTTTGTTTTGTTTTTATAGGCAGCTTGATTTCCTCCACATCCCAAGCCTCTGCTCATGGGGTGCCTCATCTCATGGACCCCAGGCTGACCACAGGATGGCAGCTCGCAGAATTTCTGAAGCTCCCAGCAGCTACACAACCAGGGTGTCTACAATTTTTAATAGAAACTCACATCTTAGAATCCTAATGCAGAGTATTATGTAAACATATGGCAACTAATTATCAGAGACATATAATACAGAGTATATAATAACACATATATCAGCAATATAGACTCTAAATTTTGCAATCTAATGAGAGTGAACCAACATCTGACATCTTGGAGACAATGTAATTCTGCATGAAAATTATAAAGACCATGAAATTGAATAAAGGATTTAACACAATGGCTAAGTTGTTATTGTATAAAATACAACTAAATGAATATTTTCCCTATGCTTAATCCCACTGATGAAAATTATAGATAGGAAATAAAAACTTGTTGGGTCTTTTCTGATGCTTCTCTTGGTAACAATAATGGCAATTATTACAAAGGAATCAACAACCAAGGAACATTATGACTGCAACATAAGTAGAAGAAGAAGAAAAAACAACAGGAGGCAGAAAAACATTGCACATGTCTGTCTTGCTGTTGAAAGTTATATTCTCCCAGAACTTTTCCAAATGCCTTACATTCATCCATAAATGTAATTTCCATTTGTTAAAGTGAAATTAAAGAAGACATTTAGCATATTTTAGCCCTAGCTTTAGAAATGTTACATATTAAATCTAAATTGACTCTTCCTCTCTCTTCTTTTTTAAATTTGGGGTCTCTGGTTTAAATATGGAAAATAACTTCTAAATAGTTCAGATTTAATTTTGCCAGTTTCTGCTGGCTCAGTTGCTCTTACGGTTTTGTAAGAGAGCCAGTGCAAGAATCCCCTGAAAAGCTACTGGGTTGAGTTCACGGTGTCCGGCAAAGTGCTGATCAACATGGAAGAAGCCAGCTCCAGATCTGTCAGGCAATTTATGTGAAATTCTACACCTCAAAGTCTGCCTGTATTTTTATCAGCATAGGTTCTCCACTCACACGTGAAAAGCATCATGAACAGAAAAAAAAAAAAAATCAAAGCTGAGGGAGATAAACAGGTCTACACCAAAGGAGTCATTTTGTTCATGAGGCATCACTTATAGTAAGGGAAACCCCAAGCTTCAGTGACTTTAATGATTCTTCCATTTTCTTCAGGATGAAAGATTTGAGAAAGTGGACCTCTGAGAGGAAATACTACAGACTTCTAAATTGGTGAAAGAACTTCCAGCATCACTTGGATACTCCGGGTAGGAGGAGCTGGAGGAGATGATATTTTTGAGCCTCTGGAGGGCAATGATTAAAAGCAAAAGCAGGAATGCCAAAAGGCTGAGGAATATGGACACGTAGATGTAGACATTGGACAGGTGGCCTGAGGATGGGTCCACTGAAGTGGACAGCGACGTGGGAAACAGCTCAAGGAAAGTCCCATTCTCCACACTTCCTGCCAGTCCAGACGAAGGGTCCGGTTCCGACATCTTAACAGAGGGTAAAAAGTTGAACAGATATGTTGAAAGTCAGAGTTTCACGCTGGTATTAAAAGGGTGGAATTAGCATCAGTGTTTCCTGATAGCATCTGTGGAAATTGCAGGCTGGTCAATCAATACAATGAAACTTCTGGGTTTTTAAACAAAGGCAGCAGCAGGGGGCCAGGTGTCTATCGAGACTGCAAAAATAAAAACATGATAGCAACTCAGTGCATTCTTCAGGAAATAGCACACTTTAATTTTTGGTTTTAATCCAGTAAGGTTTAATTATAATACCTACCAGGGAGGAAACAATGAAATAACTCGCCCAGGAATAAGTACTGTTTATGTCTTTATATTACAAAGGTTGATATAAAAATGAGCTATTATTTTCCCTCCACCCTAGGTGCCAGGTTTCTCTAAGGACCTACAGATAAAATAAAAAGGAAAACTCGTTTCTGATGTGCTCCATCTGCTGTGATTGTAACAGATGTTCCAAGGGGGTGCTCTGAGATGAGAACCCAAAGCCTTAGCTCGCAATCTTCCTCCTCCAGGAAATTAATTCTGTGCACCCTGAAGCCTGGGAAGGGCATTCCTGATCAGTATTTCCCCCCTAGCACATGTGGGAGCACCCCTGAACATGCAATCATGCTTCTGGTCAAATGCTTATAATATGCTGATTTGTTCATGCAAATTTTATGCCCTTAAAACCAAGGGCCATTTCTACATAATTCTCTTCTTTGAGTGTACCCAGCTTATTTGTTTTTCACACTTTAGACATTGAATAAAAACACTTTGGGTTAACTTAGGAGAATTTGGATTCCTTCTGATCAAGGGAGAGACGACTAGGTTTGCTATATACTGAAGTTTAAGGTCTAAATTCCCTGTCATTTTTGGGAAGCTGGGTATATAGCCTGAGCTTTAGTTTTCACATCTGTAAAAAGGTTTGATACCTAACCTCTTGCCTCACCAAGATGACAGACATGGAAGCACTCTGTGAAGTGTAAAGTTTGGACCAAAATGAGTTGTGCACATGCGTGTTTGTGTGTGTGACCTCAGTCATACTGAAGGGGAATGCTTTCCTCTTGGCTAAGAGCAAAGAAATGTTCTTCACTTTGCAACGTAGAGTCTGTGGGAAAAGGAACTCTCCAATGGAGAACTCTAGAAGTTTCTTCAAGTCCAGAAAAGATGTTCTTTCTAGGTCCTTATGGCATCAGATCATACTGCTGTGAATTTCTACATCTTTCTTTGGGCATGGTGAAATGCTAATGGGCAGACACCCACTTCACCCCTGACTTTCCCTTCCTAAACATTGCCTAGCATTGTACCTTGAGAACCTGGCCTTTTCCTTTGTTCTCCAAATCCAATTAAGCAGCTGATTCTTTGAGTGGCTGACATTTGCCGCCCTGGCCAGAGCTGAGTGGCACTAATGACCCCTGGGAAGGGGTGGCCCTTTGGAGAGGGCTGTCCCTACCGGGTGTCACACAGAGCTTTAGTAGTTCATGAAATAATTTGACTCCTATGTCTCATTATGCTTTGCCTGATGATTTTGACCCCAGTAGACTGCTACAGGCTCTGAACAATCTTTTTAAAAAAGAGAGAAGAAAGGGGAAGAAAGGAAGGGAAGTGGGAAGGAAGGAAGGAAAGAAATCAAAGAGGGACTGAAACTGTGTTAGACTGATTTGGCAATACCTCGCCTTCTCACAGCACATAAATGTTCCAGTTGTTTATCTTTGGAGAATATAGCAAAGCACCCCACAGACAGAATGGTGCACAGTAACGAAAACCACCGGAGAAACCTCATAGACTGAATTGGAAAAATATTCAAAATGTCCAGGTACAACCAAAGTGTAGAATAAGCCAGGGCTCTAAGGTCTGCCCACCCTGACTCCTTATCCTATCAGGGCTCAATTTTCTTATTGTTTTGGTAGTAAGGATCGTGCATCATCTCTTTTCTAGCATGGGCAAAGAAGGTAAGGGCTGTGCATCTTTTGTGTTCCTCACAACTACTTTGTAGGCCAGGTAAAGCAGGGATTGTGCCCATTTTGCAGATGAGAAAACTCAGGTGCAGAAAATTTGTGATTTACTCCAGGCGCACAGCTAGATAGTGACAGAGGAGCAACTAGCACGCATGCCTGAACCATGTTCTTGGTTTTCTCAACTGTGGCAGGAAGAAAAAAATATCTGCCACTCACCTTGGGCAAGCCCCTAGCTCATACGGAGAGTTTAGTTTTCCCATTTGCTGGACAATGATACTCAAACTTCCTACCTCTTCAAGTGGAACTGAGTAAGATGGGATACAGTTTCCATAATCATAATTAGAAAATAATAAGAGACAATCCAAAGGAAAATACAGTGGACGGATAGTTCCTTCTAAATGTCTGCAAAGATTACCTGAGCTTTCCAAGTCCCTGCCAGTCCTAGAGCTCTGACATGAGAAAGTTATAGATTCAGGCAGCACTGGATGTTTTTCAAGTCCCCTTCTCTGCTGCCCAAACCTGTATCATTCTCTAGGGGTGGAACTGCAGGCACAACCAACATCACTGTGACATTAGCAAGCTTGTGGCAAAGCTAACAATTGGCTCCAAGTGTCTGTAAAACAAATGTCTCCTTCTCAGGGTAGATATTCCAGGAGGACCTTGTCACTTTCTGAAGATCACCTTCTTCACTGTAAGCCTCAAATGTCTATGGAACGGTTCACAGAAAATGAGGATCAGAAGATTTGGGTCAAGGTTCTGATTCTAAGTAGCCTTAGAAGAATGGTAGAAAATAAGCAAGTGAGATCTTGAATTTTTATTTGACATTTCACAATTAAATATCTTCTCCTTCAAATACTCCCTTCCCAATATTACAAATCTAAAGTCATTTCCTTCCAGAGTACTTCTTAATTTAAAATGACAGCTAGACAAATTTCATCCCATTGTTCTATCATGAAACAATAGTGTATATGCATTGTTAGAGATGATTTTAATTTAGCAACATTAATTCTCATTTCCTTATTGAAGTTTAAAAAATTGGCAATCTTTCTTCTGGCGAATGTTCTACTTGACAGTGCGTGTATAACATTCAGGATGAACCACATCACACACGTTTAGGCATAGTGACAGGTGACACTGTGGAAATGAAACCAAATGAATGCATTTCAGGATGGTGCTTCCTGGGTTCCCTCTTCCAGAGAAGGTTTAAATCAAAGAAGAAAGAGGCTTCATCTTAAATGCATAGCCTTGACCCGTCTTGGGGCAGTGCCAGCAGACTCTCATCTCAGGTGACACTAAAGCCAAGCAGGCATTTTGATTTTTTTTTTTTTTTCTGATCCATCCTGAGAAAGTGATTTTTTTGAGAAAGGAAAATGAGACAGCTGGATGACAATGTTATAAATGAAGATCTGCAAAAATGTTTTAGCTCATGGTCATCCAGCTTTCCCTTCGTCTTGGGAATAAAATCCTGTGCTGGGAAGAAATCTCTGAAAAAAAGCAATGACCCTCTGATGTGAGGAAGGAGGGACACATGTGGTCTCTCCCCATGAGCCCAGTCAATTGGGGAGAAGGAGAGACAGCATACATACGGCAGATCTTATTTCCAGTCCCTCAGCACCATGCCTCCGTGACTTCTCATAGAGAATGAAGGCTTTTCTTACCCAGAGTGGTTACGAGGATTACAATTTATTTGTTTTTTTTCTTTTGGTAGTACTGGGCATATGGTTTGAACTCAGGTCCCCAAAGTGGTAGGCAAGTACGTACCACTGAGCTGCATCCCCAGCCCACTTTTTATTTTTTGTCTTGAGACAGAGTCTTGCTAAGTTATGCAGGCTGCCTCTGCCCTCAAACCTGCTGCTCCTCCTGCCTCTGTCTCCCAAGTCACTGGGACAATAGGCCTGTACCATGGTGCCTGGCTACTTTTATGTTTTGAGACAGGGTCTCCCTATGTATACTGGCTGACCTGGAATTTGTTATCCTCCTGCCTCAGCCTCCCAAGAAGCTGGGATTACAGGGATACACCATCACACCCAGAGGATTGTAATGTTTAGGAAGAAGACAAATGCACTCCCTAACTTCCTTCTGATAGGAAGAGGACCTGATGGGCCTTGTCTCTCTCAACAGTACTGACAGGCCCTTCCCGTGGCAGAGGAACACATGGCCTGCTCCATGGCTTCACCTTCCATAACACAATGGTGCACAAAGCTCAGCCTGCCAGTCGGCCTCGGCTGTGACACAGCAATTTTGAATGCTGAGACCTTCATTCAAATATATCTGTATGTGAATAACAAGTGTTTAAAGATTTTTTGTTGTTGTTGTGGTAAACTGGGACAAGCTCCCTTGTTCCCTGGCAGACATTCTTTAGGGAGCAACCTAGAGGTTGTGATCAACAATGTCTCAATCAATATTTCATCAACATCCAATCTTACTGTGTTACACTCCAAAAAGTGGATTTCCCAAACTATTAAGAACAATGAGATAAAGTATTAATGTGACACACTAAAAGGCTTTTTCTAGAAGACAAATGCAAATATAAGTATCATAATGTTGTTAATGGCTTTGGATATATTGGATCTCTTTCTCTATAGAACATGTGTTGTGTTGTTGTTAGGTGCTGTTGAGCTGGGTCCAACTCATAGCGACCCTATGTACAACAGAACAAAACTCTCCCCAACACTGTGCCATGCCTGGCACTGTGTCAGTGCTTCTCTGCTGTACACAGGGTTTTTGATGGCTGATTGTTTCCCAAGTGGGCTGCCACATCCTTTTCCCATTTTTTGTGGTGCTGGGGATGGAACGCAGGGCCTCAGATAGTGCAGAGAAGCACTCTACCAATTGAGTTAAACACCAGCCTGTGGAACACATAGAAATGACTATTTCCAGAATCTGGAAAGAAACTTACCACATCTGATCAAAGCTGTTTGTTAGCTTATGAGAAAATGACATGTTGTCTATAAGACCTCACAGCTCTTCCTTTATCCTTGGTCATACCCTTGGTATGATCATCTTGTTTCTTAAAGCTTTCTCTTTGCCTTGGCCTGCTTGATGAGAATACATACTTTCTACTGCAAATCAACACTTGGCTGTCAATGGCAAATACTTAGCATTAGGCTTACAGTAATCAAAATGGCATTTACTATCTTAGGGGCTATCCTTAGGACTCAAAGCTGGTTTAGCCCTCCATATAGTTGCCTATTTGAGAACTGTCTTTATTGTGCTTTGGGAGAGTAGAATTTTGTGAGAAGTGTCATTATGATTCCTTCTATCAGCCAATAAAAACTAAAACCAAGTTAGGAAAATAAACTGCATCCCTCTGCTATCACACAATTAGCTAGAGGGCCCCCTTGTGAAAAGAGACGTGGAGAGATGGAGACTCAGCACAGTGCATTAGAACTCATGGATCTGCACTGGATAATGGAAAATGAAAAATTAAAATTAATAGCCTTCTTTACCTATACTTCAAATGAATGGCCAGAAAATGTAAGCAAAACTTTTTCATTGTACTTTGGTGAAGATTAGAGAAATGACAAAGTAATAGCTTGTTGCCAGTGATTTATTTTAAAAATTACTTCTAGGGTCAGTCATTAAGTTGTTTTGGATTCAATCCAATCTTCTATATTTTTCTCTCACTAATGACTTTTGTCTACCTGGAATATTTCCTTAGAAAAAAAAGAAAAAAAAGAATTATATTCAATACTTTTATATTGTTGTTGTTGTTAGGTGCCCTTGAGTCGGTATCTGACTCATAACGACCCTCTGTACAACAGGGGAAACACTATTGTCAGTGCTTCTCTGCTGTTCATAAGGTTTTCAATGGCAGATTGATTTTTGGGAGGGGGTTGCCAGGTCCTTCTCCCAAGCCTACAGCTTCTGGTATTCCCAGGTTGTCTTCCATCCAGGTACTAACCAGGCCCGACCCTGCTTAGCTTCTGAGATCTGACGGGATCAGATGCCACAGGGCTATGGCTGCAGGCACTTTTATATTAAACAACCTATTTTGTCCTAATTATTTAAAATTAGTTATCTAACTAAGGTATAATTTGCAGAACATCCATAATATACTTTTCTTGATATGTGAAACAGAGAAGATTGAGGGAAGCTATAAAAAACACACAAGAGTACTGCACAAGAAGATATGAATATAGCTGGTTTGACCTTCTACCTTGTGCAGTCTCAAAAATATTCATAGGTATGAGTCTCCTGCATTTACATAACACTATTATTGAAGAGGAAATTGAACTATTATTCTTAATAAATATTTAGTATATTTATGTCCCATGGGGTGATTTTTATGTCCAAATCACTACCTTAGAATAATCCTTAGAATAATCACTTAAAAATAATCCAGTCCTAAAATTTAAAAGTAATACAATCTTAGAATAAGATAGATAATTTAAATAGGTAATTTCCTAGATAAATTTCCACTACAAAACCAATTCTAGGCATATCATTTTAATGATTCTTTTGTGATTTTTAGGAAAGATGAAGGCAGTGAGACTTGCTGCACATGGGAGAGATTGGGCCCACCTTGGCTAACATAATTAATCTAAATCAAAATGAGAAAAGCAACAACTTCAAGGCTGAAATGAGCATGAGCCAGTTAAGAAGTAGGAGAATGAAGAGTCACTTTTAAGGAATGGGAGAAAAGTGGCTAAGCATTTCACTTAGAGAAAAAGCAAACAGCTGAAGAAATAATGATTTGATCACAGAGAAGGTAGTAATGAGTCACCAGGAAGAAAGAAGGTAAAAAGCAAGATTGGCCTTTTAAGATGTTACATTTTTAATGAGGGATTTGGGGTTCATTCTCCCCCTACCCAGCTCTAATCTTTTCCAATATTTTAGAAGTATATACAGAAAAAGTTTTTATTCTAAGAACACCTAGAATTGGTTAAATCATAGCATTAGTATACAAAAAGTTTTTCTTAGTTTTGGAAAGACAAGGTATGTTTTTTAAAAATCCACAACAAACCATGTTGTGGTAGGGGAATGGAATGATGTTTTCTATTATGTCTGATTTTGTCTCTATAGTTAAAATAATTTGTATATATTTTTTTGTCCAGCCAGGATATTCTCATAGTAGTCTCCTTATCTAGTGTGATATTTTGAAAGATTTTGTTCTCATAACCTTAATTTATGATTACCATTAATCTCTGAGATTTTTAAATATACTTTTTAAATTCTTTACAAGTTAACTACTAGATACTCTCAGGCTTCAGGGACCTTTGGGTGCCTCCAAGACTGCTCTAAGGGCGCAGGGAAGAGCTTTGGAAATTTGGTTTTGCTATAACAACTGATACAGTCCATTGATATTCCTTCTGCAATGAGCAGCCACATGTCACTGAGCCATTCAGATTAAGAGGAAAATGTGAAAGGGTACCAGATCTTACTGATATCATTCTTTCCTTTCTACTACTGCTACCTCCCTTTGGAAACACACGTGTTCCTGAGTTCATGGATTATTGTCATCTTGATCTTTTTTTCTCTCCATTCATTATTCTATTTCCCTCCAGCTCCCTTAGTCATCCAGGCTAAGGTGTTTAATGAGATCTTTCTGTTTGTTTGTGTTCTTATAAATGCCTATTGTTCTGTGTTTGTGTATTTCCAATTTACAAGAATGGATATCCAGTAAACATTTCCTATACTCTGTTACTGAGACTCCAAATTTCATTTCTAGTTAGAATAGCTTGATAATTGGGGCTTAGGGAAGAAAGGAATGTAAATTATCTAATGTATCCAATTATCTACTTTTGCACATAAGAATACTCTAAAGACTAATAACCATTATCCATAAAATCACATATATAGGCACAATTTGAAAAAACAACTGATGATATAGATTGTAAAGAACTTCAATATTAGCAAAATAATTAAGCAGGCTACTCTTTATATCTGTCTCCACTGGCACTAGAGTTACATATTTCTTTAAAGTACGGTGCTTTAGAAACTATTCCCTAAGAATTGATTAGAATATCACAACCATGTGTAAATGTTATGTGTCTTGTATTTCCCAACAGGGATCCAAGCTCATAGAGTTTTTCACCTAATAACATTTAAAATTCACACATAGCATTTTCTTGAGTCAATGCACCATCATCTCTCATAATACAGCTGCAAATACAACCCTAGTTGATTATGTAGTCTGTAAATTGCCCATCTCATCTGGATATTAGCCAAGTCTTTAGCATAACATGTACATGTGAATTTTGCCAAATAAATTCTCTCATTCTTCCAGACCTATATGGCTGTAATTCAAAGTATGATGGCTCTTTTCACAATAAAATGGGTATTTGCAAAGAATGATGCTTAGACATGATTTAGTAGCCAACTGAATCCTCAGAGAAAAAAAAAAACCAGTAGTAAGAATGTAAAATTCTTGGTGGATCTTGGATCAATTAAAAGGAAAAATAGCTTTGTTATAAAAGACATTAGAACCACTGGGGAAATATGAATAAAGATTATACATGAGGTAATTGTATTAAAACAATATTAAATTTCTAAATGTGACACAGGAAATTGTTCTTGTTCTTAGGAAATATATGCTGAAATTGCTAGTCACAAAGAGTCATAATATCACCAACCAACCCTCAAGTGATTCAACCAAAGGAAACAAAAATGTACATACATACACACA
The DNA here is from genome assembly GCA_007922755.1 of Pedetes capensis. NCBI lineage: Eukaryota > Metazoa > Chordata > Mammalia > Rodentia > Pedetidae > Pedetes > Pedetes capensis. Next base: position 33,388 of record VMDO01011077.1, on the reverse strand, counting down.
TAGAAAGATGGTAAAGCAAAAGTGTTGAAATGTTAACAACTGATTAATCTAATTTAAGGATATACGTGTGTTCATTGTTATCATTCTTACAACTTTGCTTGAAACTTCTTAACATAAGTTGAGAACAAAATGATGCACCCCCAAGAATTTCAAGACAATATGCTTGGAATAATATGCTAAGCCAGCCAAAATGGTAGAAGCTTCTAAAAGAACACAAGGATAGAAGCATGATTCCTTAGCAGGCATCAGAAAGTTCAAATGCATGCTGTTGTCATTAGCTCATGATGCCAACTAACTCACAGGTTCTTATGGTGAGACATCCAAGGTTGAATTGGATGTTTAATGTGGTCAGGAAACTGGATCCATAGTTGGGGAGATGCTGCCAGATGACTAGAAATAGTGAGTCCCCAGCCAGCTTTAATCATGACTTCACTCCTGCCACCACCCACTGAATTTCCTCTGAGCCTCATGGATCAAGAAATCCAGTTATGTTCCTCTAGGATCATCCATCATTTTTGGAGGCAGCCATGGATACCCCTCTTGCAGCTTAAATACCCAGGCAAAGGTAGGGGCTTTGGGAGCCTCCTGAGTCCAGTGGGTAGTTTCTGAAGGAGGACCAAAGAGCAAGTGGACTGTGAAAAGCTCACACAGAGCCCATAATAGCTGCTAAGGTCTAAGTTGAAAGTAGGGACCTGGGAAACAAAAGCAGCAAACAGACAAGCCAAACAGAAGTAGAGACTTTCCCTAGGCAGCAAAAGCAAATAGGCTACAAATAGCAAGTTCCCCAGATAAAAAAATATCTCACACTTCTTACAACTCCTAACTAGCAACTACCTCCTGGAGCACCTGGGTTTGGGTGAGTTCCCCAACCGTTTTGGCACAAGGGACTAGTTTCATGGAAGATAATTCTTCCATGGACCAGGGGTTGGGGAATGGTGGTCTGACAGGAGGCAGAGCTCTAGCAGTAATGTAAGGGAGAAGGAGCAGCTGCAAATAGAGATGGTACTGGTCTGTGGCCCAGTGGCTGGGGACCCCTGCTCTAATGTGGGAAGAGGCTAACCATGACCCTATGCACTCAGTCCAGAGTCAGAATCCTTTCAAATAAAGACCAATAAATGCTTTAGAAATTGAATATAGTCACAGCCAAATGCAGCTGTAAATGAAAAACTTGGGGTCGTTGATTTTCATAGTGCTATTTTCTAGTCATCAATCATATGACAAAGGCACTGGTAGGTACTCAGAAGTGAGGAGCACCAGATGACTCAGACTTTGGACAAGAGTGACAGAAAACACCATCCCCACAAGTAGACAAAGTGTTCTCTCAATGCTAAACTTACTCATCTACCTGGATTTCCAAGAATGCCAAGAAGGCAGGAAACAGAGATGACACCATGTCCTTCATTAGAAAAGCTGGTTCTCACATGGGATTTCTGCTAACCCTTGGTGTGAGCAGAACAGCAGACCTTGCCAGAATTCTCTCACTTTCTCTCTCAGGAGGCAAAGTGAGCTCAAAAGCCTGGCTGACAAAGAAAATGTCTACCTGCTCCTCACAACATGAACAAAATGATACGACAGGCTATTGAGTGTGGGAGGAAATCAAACCACTGGCAGCCTGTTGTCATTTTAGATAACAGCTCAAGACCAGACTCTGTCAAAGACAGCATGGAAGCAATAAACAAGCGTAGGCTCAATTCTCTCAGGATATATTTCAACTTAGACATGTAATGAGGTAAAATTGAAAAATAATTAAGAATTATTTGTAGAAAAGAGTCTACCACATTCATGACCTGTACAAAATAGTTATATGTTCTCCTAAAACTATAAGTAAATATGGTTGGACTCAGTAAACATGGGTAATCTTTTATACAAGACTTAGCTGACTTTGACCTTGTCCTTTATCAAGGTAAGCTCTTTACCTTCCCTTTTAGTGTTGCGTGCTTTCTGTTTTTATTCAGTCATAGGAATAGTCAGTCATAGGAATAGTCTTGGTGAGAGAGACACATCCACCCATCAGTCACTGTTCTCACATCTAGCCTTAGCTCTTTCTTATTGCAATGAGGTGAGAAGGGATGTAGGGACACATGACACAGATGAATGGTGAGAAGGAGAGGAAAGGGGCAGGGGTGGTGGACATCTCCAGGTCATCGTGGGATGGTAGCATGTCCTCAGAACATGCCAGGAAAAGGAAGGCAAACCCAGAATGCTTTTGTAGGAGAAAGAATGTTCAGAAAAACCAGTCTGGAGGCGAAGCTCCATGGCAAGTTAGTGAACTTTCTCATCTACCTGGATGTCCAGGGATACCAGAAAAGGCAAGGGCCTGTGGGGACTCCACGTGTGCTAAACATATCCACCCCTACAAGGAGAGAACTTGAGAGGCAAAAGCAAGAGGATCAGGAGTTCTAGGCCAGAGGCAGCCTATGCAACTTAGCAAGATTCTGTCTTGAAATAAATTAAAAAGGGCCTGGGTGTGCAGTTCAGTGGCATAGCAGTTGTCCAGCAGGTATGAGACCCTCAGTTTAATCCCCTAGTAATAAAAACAAAAAACAAAAACAAACAAAACAAAAAACAATTTGGGAAAGCCACCACCACCACAACAACAGAAATGATAGCTGCCAATGTTTGTTGAATATAAAGCAGGTACCATTCTGGATATGTGCTTGTGTATGCGAGTACACATGCGTATTTCCTCTCCTCTTCACAACTCTTCTTTTTTAAGCATTTTGGTTTTTTATTACTCAAAATAGCTTCTTCTTATTATTTTTTTAATAACTTTTTTTAGTTAGTGTACAAATTGACAGGTTTCACTAGGACATTTCCATACATGCTTATCATTTTACATTGCTCATGTTCACCTCCCATTACCTTCAAATGCACCCCTCATTCTCTTCCTCCCCACAAACAGTACCCCTTCTGCCTGCCTGTCTTTGTGTGTGTATGTGTGTGTGTGTGTGTGTGTGTGTATGTTTATATATAAATTCAGATTCTGCCTGTAAGAGGAACCATGTGGTACTTGTATTTCTTTGCCTCATTACCCTTTTTATTGCCCCCCTTCTCTTTAGTTCTCTTTCTCCCTCCAAATATAGTCCCCTTCAGTTTTTATGAAGTCATAGAATAAAATATTTAGTATACATATTAAAATCTAGCATCCACATATAAAAGAAAACATGGTGTTTGTCTTTCTGGGTCTGGCTTCTTTCACTTAAAATGATGATCACTAGTTCTATGCATTTTCCTGCAAATGACATCACTCATTCTTCTTTGTGGCTGAGTAAAACTCCATTGTGTATCCACATCATAATTCACATTTCAGGGCTGTACCACTTAAGCAGGATTTCAAGCATGCTAGGAAAGTTGTTTTTCTTTTTTCTTTTTTCTTTTTTTTTACTTTTTTGCGGTGCTGGGGATTGAACCTAGGACCTCAGACACGTTACGCAAGCTCTCTACTGAGCTACATCCCCAGAGCTAAAGCCTCATTTCTTTTTATTTAAATTTCTGACTCTGTACTTATGCCTTCAACACTTTCATAAGAATTTTCTGCTTTTCAATAAAAAAAGCACACCCAATCCTGTCACGGACATGTTCAGCACACATGGAACCACCCTAGGTCCTGCTGGCATGATTTTTCACTATAGACAAGTGATCTCTTAAGGACTTTAAGTCTCATGGCAAGAACCTCTTGAAATCTGCCTGGGCACACACCGCATGCAGATTTTGGTGCTTTTCCAACCTTCTTGTCATAAAGGTAAATGATTTGATTTCTAGGGGTTCAAGACAGCCTAGTTTTGTTGGAAGCTGTATTACAGAAAAGGCTATGTATGCCACTGTGTCAAATGTTGAACCATTCTGAATACCTCTCGACACTGTCCCTAAAAGAGGAAAAACACAACTCTTAAGGTGGCTATTATTCTCTACCTTTTTTTTTAAGTTGAGAAAATGAAAGTTCAGAGAATTTAAAAGCTTGCCTAAGGTCACCCAGCCACTTACATGCATGGCTAGACTTGAAGTCTATACTCCTATGCCTCCGAATTCTATGTTCATAGCATTTCTCCTCTCTGGGAAGCTGAGAGTGGAAGAAGATACCTTTGAGATTTGAAATCATTAATGTTGTCCATGAATGTTGGATTGTGAGCTTCCACTCTCTGAATATGGGGTGACCATATGACTTGTTTTGGCAAACAAAATGTAGGAAAAGTGGCAGGGGTCACATCTGTATAGAAAGTGTAAGGCCTACCATGAGATTTGCCACATTCCTTCCCTCTATTGCAGTAATTGTGTAAGCACCTGGCAACTGGTATCTGCCTGAGTTCTTGAAGGACCAGAGCGAGTACCTTCACCTCTGGCTGACTCCACTGGCACTTAGCATCAGCAATGAATAAACTTTTGCTATTTTAAGCCACTGAAACTTCTGGGCTTTTTGTTATGGTAGCATAACCCACCTTTTCCTGACTAATATAAGGTCTGACTCTAATGTGACAGCAGCAGACTTTATGTTGGGTCACTAGGAATTTGACTGTAAATAAGTCAAATTCTGAATAGCAGAGTTATACATATTATACATAGTTATTAATACAGTAAAATATTAATCTATAGAGCCAAAGATGTATTCTCCAATACGTTAAATATGATGAGCTGCTACTGTATAAGGATAATCTTGATCAACTGTCACTTAAACATGCATGCACACTTTCAATAAAATAATATAAAATAGTATGACTAACTCATGATCCCTAATGAAAAAAAAGGCTCATTGTACAAGTAAAGGTCAATGCTATTGTCTTTGGTTACAAAAAGCTATGCTTTGATGTATTCAGTCATTCGTCACCAACCAACCATCCACTATGTACTACCCACAGGTTGTTGTTGTTGTTGTTAGGTGCCATCGAGTCGTGTCTGACTCATAGCGACCCTCATAGGGTTTTCAATGGCAGATTATTTCGGGATTGCCTTGGGAGTGGGTTGCCACATCCTTCTCCCATTGGCAGTGCTGGGAATAGAACTCGGGACCTCAGAGACTGCAGAGCGGTGCTCTGCCAACTGAGCTAAATCCCAGACCATCTACAGGTAGGGATAAAATACTATTATTATTATGTGCACAAGTCTATGTACATGTAAGTTTTATAGTTACCATCTTGAGTAAGAAACATAAAAAAACTCTCCTATATTGTCTGTCCTTTATTATTATATGTCCTTTATTATGTGGCGATAGGCTACTTTTCCAGTCTCATTTTTTCCCATTGCATCTAAGAGTGATCTTCCAGACACAAAAAACTGTTCTACATCTCCCAATAAATGTTCAACCTCATAATCCCCACCTACTTTCTCCTTGCAAATTGTTGGCTCCCTCCTCTGCATTCTCAGACATTTTCTGCACCTTTCTATATGAGTGTTTCTCACATTTTATTAACTATACTTATTATATTTATTTGTTTGTCTGCTTTGATAGACTGTGAGCCCCTAGAAAAAAGGACTAACATTTCACTTACTTTTATTTCCGCAGACCAGTATAGACTATGGCATAAAGATGTTCAGTGTGTCTTATAGGATGGGTGCATGAATGAAAGAATGAAGAAACTTGAAGCTTCTTGGAGAGAGAGCCCATACTGTTCAATGTTTACAAGTAGGAAAATATTAATTGAATGAATAAATAATCTTGTATAAAGCCTTACGGATTACTCAAAATAGCAAGTGTCAATAGTAAGGATATTCATGAACCTTCCCTAAATTTTGTAAATATTTTAGTTACGGCAATAAAATTAATACTTTTGGGTTCCAGGGTAAGCTCCGCCTATACTTTCTTATTAGTCAATTGTGTCTCTCAACAATATCCAACAAAGCTGAGGTTTTATTTCGTCAAGCATTTGGGATACTTGAGAAAGGGGTGAAGAAGTATGCTGCAAATTCCAAAATCCATACTTGTGAACATACCTGGAGAGTTGTAAAATACATCTTCCAAGGGGCAAAATGAAAACCATGAGTTTCCTAAAGTGAGCCAGTGAAGCTCTGACTCACTAGATATGAGGCAGAATGCATTTTTAAAAGATGTAAAACATTCTTCAAACTCCATGATCATCCCATCTTCTGAAAATTACACATCTTTTATAATCACTATGTATAACAGTGTGCTCATCTATGGAGAGAAAAAGGGTCAAGGAAAATCCTTACTTCTCCATCGCTGTAGGGGAAGTTCATTATCATTCACTACATTGAGGAATATCATAATGGCATAGTACTGCCAGCCACACCACCTCAAGGCTAAGCTAATCCAAAGCCAAAACCACTAAAAAAAAATTGCATAGAAAATTCTCCCAGAAAAAGAAAATGAAATCTTGCTACAAAAAAAAAAAAAAGACAGAAAAAGCAAGTAAGTAAGATGGAAAGAAAGAAAGAAAGTTCAGTTAAAGAGTGTCTTACTGCCTTATTTAGTTTATGTTCTGACACAAGTTTTGTATCTCATCATGAATGACTAACAATTTGGATGGGCAACTGGGCATGGACCATAGGTTGAGTAGCATTCCAGGCAGATCATAGCTATGATGCTGTGATCAGGAATAATTAGTAGTACTTTGCTAGTCCAGAAAGTTCAGCTTCTTAGGGAAAAAAAGGAAGAGAAATGAAAACAGATGACCACAAAAGAAGCAAACACAGTCTCTTGTCATTCATTGTACACCGAATTTCAACCATTTATTATGTATCTATTCTTTCTTTCCTTTCTAGTCCTCCTCTAATCCTCCTCAAAAGTTAATTAACTTTTTCCTACTCAAAAAGCAGTGTAAAACTAAAACCAAAACCAAACAGCAATAACAATGAATCTTTCATAGAATCAGAGAGCTGTAAGTTCTTAAAAATCAGGAGACTGAGACCCCCCAAAAGTAAGTATATTTTGAAGGTCTTTGTTTATGCTTTTCCTGCTTCTGAAAAAGATGTGCAGAAGGAAATGCAGCTGGTGACAGAAATGACAAACCAGGAGTCCAAGACCTCTTTTCCAAACTCAGACCCACTCTATACTTATAGGCAAGGCTAGACAGCCAAAGAACAAAAAATTAATTTTAAAAAATGTGATTCAGTTTCTTTTGTTATCCAGAAGTTTTTCATTGTTATCAATCAGGATACTGCTAAGCAGGTCCAATGAGCAAATTTAATACTGTGATAAGGGGACACCATGAAGGATCTTGGAAACTCATTTCCTTTAACTAGACCAACTTTTTCTTCAAGAAGTCCTTTTGAAAGCCAGACACTCCCCCACCCCCTATCCAATTTTAAAAGCAGTGCCCTTGACTTAGCACTGCATCATGGAGACCAAGGTTGACAAGTTCTAGAGAGTGTTAGAAATGACATGTGGCCAAGTCATATGAGAAGCATGACAGGAGGATATTGGTGTACATAGTGAATTCTAGGCCTACATAGCAAGACATTGTCAATACATACATACATACAAACATACATACATTAGAATTGGCTTTGCAGCCTGCCACGCTGCATCTGAAATGGCTAGTGATTGCACAGATTTTCTGAATTCAAACCAAAGGCTGGGCCACAGGTGCACACCAGGGCTTTTTCATCTAGTCCATCGGTACGTATGTTGGCTAAAAGGAATCCTGCCAACTCATGCACTTACAGTTTGAGCTTCTTCTTTGTTGAATTCTCTATTCCATTAATTTAACATAAAGGCTTTATTACTTTTTCTTGTAGCTGTCATTATGAGCAATATAAAAAGCTATCAAATTAGGCCTATGATGCTTTACATTAGTATGGTACTGTGACAGTACAATATGTTTCACATTTTTCACTTCTCCCTAATAACTAAATACAAAAATCATTACTTAAAAAAAGAATATTAAAGTACAAGTACAGAGGGAAGAGTAAGCCAGAGAAAGGCACTATTATCAAATGAGCTCTGAGTTGATCTAGATAGAGGCTGAGAAAATTTTGCCCTTTGATAGGTTAATCTTTCATTCTTATCATGACCGAATAACTCCAAGCCTACTTAATGACTTGTATGATTAATCATGCTTACTAATCATCTCCACCATCCCTCATCTGCTCTCATTAAATAAGATAAAGAAAAAGAAATTCAAGAAACTTGCAAATAAACCCTCTTTTTTTTTTTACTGCCATACACAATCACGCCGTTACTCATCTCTTAACCCCTGATAGGCCTGTGCACATCATGAACATATAGTAGAATCTGGTGAACTAAACTAACCACGAGCAAGAGAGAACAGAACCAATCTTTACCTTACAGCAGCCTCCTTTAATGACCACCATGAATGTACATTGAGTTTTCAAAGCACTTTGTTTGAATTAGAAGGATTTTTTAAATGGCAAACCTGCCAAACTCCAAACGGAAATGGGAATGCTCTGCCCACTCTCTGGGACTCTGTACCTCTGAGGTTGGTGGCTGATTGGCCATCCTCACCACGCCCAGCACTTCAAGGTGTCCAGGAGGCGTGGCCTGAGCGAGTGCTGTTAATACCTCTGATGACAAGGCAGCCTCACTCACAGGTACTTCAAAAACTATTTGCATTACAGATCCTTGACAAGGCGCTGATTATAAAGGGTGTGTGATGTGTGCTGGTGAGAGCAGAGAAGATGCCTCTCTAGCAAAATGAAGCATATTTAGTCACAAGAAAATATTTAAGAAACCCAATGGGCCAGATGACAAATAAGCTCAAACACCTGACTACCTGCGCAATTAAGCGTTACCTTAATTGTTCTTTAAGCAGAGTGCATTGGGCTGTAAGACTGTCTCAAGAAACAAATCTTCTAAGAAAAGCCTATAATCTATCATGCTTCTTTTCCTATTGACAAGCTGTTGTCTGAACAATGACTGCGAAATCTAAATGGAAAAGATCCAAGGAGAAGAGATCTCTTCAAGAGTGAATCCCGGGTAGGCTGTGGTGCCATAACCTCTACCCATTTCCCCTTTCTTTGCACCTGTAGTGCGGACCATACCAAATGTGATGGCTTTAAGACGTCCTGAAGCCATCGGATCTCAAGATCCGCCGCAAAGAACCACTGAAGTACTTAACTTTAGCAGAAAAATTTCCGAAGGAAAATTAACCGGCAGAGGAAATGAAGGACATTAAGAAACAGACTCCGTCTCTGGAATCTGACACCAAACCCGAGTCCGCCGGAGCCGGGCATCTGGCCTCAGAACGCGTGCAAGCAGCCCACAAACCCGGCAGTCCACAAACACAACGTTTCTGCAAATGAATGGGTCTTCCTTTTCCCTGGAAGGGGGCGCGTAATATACCCTCTTCTTTATTAGGACCCAAATCGGAGCAGTTTGTCCATAATCCTCGCACCTCGCGCTGGGCTGGCCAGTGCAGGATTCCAGCGTCTCAGACTGGGAAAAGGGGAAATGTCACTGGTGCAGTTACTCACAGGGTATTGGGGGAACTCGGAAACCAAAGCCGGGGAACGCAAGCGTTCAGCTCCAGGAAAAACTTCTCCGGGTTTGGAGCCATCCAAACGAAGACAGGTGAAAAGACTCAGGAGAACACAGGAAAGAGCGAAGACAGTCGTTGGCGTGCGTGTGGCCCGTCCGCGGGGAGGGACAGATGACCCTAGACATTCAGATAAGCGCAAAACAAACACAAGAATGACCCCACACACCACAAAGGCCAAACAAAATGCACGCAGAAACAAACCTGCAGAGTGTAGAACTGTCTACACTTGCACACAGGAATCAATCCTTGCAGCGGTAAACGCGAGGGCAGACTTTCCCAGCTCCCTGTCAGGCTGGGAACAAAACAGGTCATCCCAGGGCCAAGGGCAATGCGTGCCCGGCCCCGCGCGGCTCCTGCCCTGTCCGGCGGAGTCTCCCAGAGAGCCGGGAAGCCGGGCTGCAAGAGCTGCTCCGGGACCCTAAGGACGCAGACGGCCACAGAAAAAAGATTAGCGGGGTGTTGCACAGCAAGGGAGAGTCCGAGAGGAGGCTCTGGAGGCCAAGGGGCTCAAGGCCACTCTTGGCGAGACGTCGGGGCGCCCTTCGCACAGGGTGAGCCCACTTCCAGCGCTTGGCACCTCGTGCGTCTCGGGCCCCCTGCTTCTCGGCCTCGGCTCGCTGGCAGCGTTAGGAGCCCCTCACTGACCTGCGGATCTAGACACGCGACCACCTGGGCCAGGCTCCGGGGCTCGGGGAGGGGAGCCACTCCAGTCTCCCCGATACGTGCCAGCAGAGCGGTCCCCTGGAACACAGGGCGCAGGGGCGCAGAGTGCGGCCAGAGCACACAGGCAGCGGGTGCAGAGGGAGTGGGCCCCCGGCTGCCGGCTCTGCCCCGCCCGTGCCGCGTCCCTCCGCCCCTTCGAGCCTCACAACCAATGGCTGCGAGCGGAGCCCACTCCCTGCTGCCCCCCCAGCCACTGCTGGGGCGCGCTGGAGGTTTTGGCGCTAGGACAGCACCCCGCTCTGACGAGGGAGGAGCTTACACCAAGGTTGGAAAATCCTGGAGGACGAGGAGGCGTTTGCGCACAGAGCCCCATCTGGGGAAGGCAGGTGTGGTGTAGTGAACTTTCGTGTGGGTCTATGGGGTGGGGGTGCAGGTTCCTTGGGTTGGGGGCCTCTACAAGCGAATGCACCCACTTCTTGCCAAGTTTCTCCTCTTCTTACATGTTTTATGAGTCCCGCGCAGCCCCCACCCCCAAACAGCAACCTATAGTGCATCATCTGGAGCCCAGCTCTGACTGAGCCGTGTGGGGGCATCGCCTCCTCCTATGATGAGCTTTCCCTCCGACCACCTCATCCAGCACGTCTCACCACCGTCTGAATCCTTTGCTATATCATCAAATGAATGAAGAGGATTGCAGTTTCTATGACTGCCAGTCATAAAAGTCCCTATGGTAACTGTCGTAGAGAGCCAGATAGAAATTCTGGAAAAGGAACCTTTAACTGGTGTGGCTCACTTCGGTGACCATTCAGCTCTGTGACCTTCACCGGAAGACTCCATGTCTCTGTATTTCTGTTTTTCAAGTTAAATGAGAGGCCTGGTTCCTTTGGCGTCCGTCACCTTGAGGTCTCTTTCACTCTGACACTCAAAGATCCTGTTGGTTCCAGGACCTGTGTGGACTGAAGGTCTGAGCCCCTGCGAAGCATTGGCGGCTCTCTTTTCCTTGAGACCCTTGTTCTTCCTACTCTGCTATCTGTGGCCAGGAAAGCAAACCAGTACAAAGCCATGCTGCCCAAGTCTCACGTGACTGTTTATCCTTGCCCACATATGGGTATTCACCAGTGTCCAGCTCCTGCATGGTGCTACATGTGCCCATGTTTAATCATTTTTCAGTCAGAGTCAGGCAGGCGCATCTGGCTGAATTCAGAGGTGCCTTGGTAAGTAAGTAATAAGACCATGTCTCTCCCCTTCCTTCTCCAGGGCAGGAGTGTGTGTGTGTGTGTGTGTGTGTGTGTGTGTGTGTGTGTGTATGTGTGTATGAATTTTTTCCACTGGATCTTTCTGAGCCTGATCTAAAATGCAAGAGGGAGGAATGAGCTGTATTGTTAACAGGGCTGATCCAGAGAAACGCTTCTTCCTCAAACCCTCGCATTTGCATCCTCACCTGTTTATATGCTACTCCATGAATTTTGTTACATTCATCTACCTCCTGTTCTATTAGGTATATACTTAATAAATTCTAGTTTGGGTTTTTGCTGGGTTTTAGCTCAGTTGGTAGAATGCTGCGCTGCACTCTCTGAGGCCGTTGGTTCAATCCCCAGCACCACAAAAATGGGAGAAGGACCTGGCAATCTACTCCCAAAGCCACTGAAAACCCTATGAGGGTCGCTACGAGTCTCACCTGACTCCACAGCACCTGACAACAACATTGGATTTTTACTTAGCCTCATCCTAAGCTATGTTGTTGTTACGTGCCGTCGAGTTGGTATCTGACTTATAGCGACTCTATGTACTGTAGGAGAAACACTATTGTCAGTGCTTCTCTGCTATCCATAGGGTTTTCAATGGCAGATTGATTTTTGGGAGCTGGTTGCCGGGTGCTTCTCCCAAGCCTACAATATCTGGTGTTCCCAGGTGGTCTCCCTTCCAAGTACTAACCAGGCCTGACCTTGCTTAGTTTCTGAGATCTGACAGGATCGGAAGCCACAGTGCTACATATGCAGGCTAACCTGTAATGTCTATGAAAGTGTTGGTTTGTTATATACCAGTTGCATTTTAATACGTAATAAAAACATAAGTCCCCTTGTTGTTGTTTTTGTTAGGGGCTGTTAAGTCGTGTCCAACTCATAGCGACCCTCATAGGATTTTCAATGGCTGATTGTTTCAGGATTGCTTCTGGAGTGGATTGCCACGTCCTTCTCCCATTTTTGCAGTGCTGGGGATCAAACCTGGGTCCTCAGAGAGCGCAGAGCACCCCCATGTCATCTAAAATCATATCAAGAATCATTGGTTGTTTTCACAGCTTGGTTGGGAAACCCTGGGGAGTATGATCGGACAGTTAGATCTGTGGACCTTCAAGGTGGTGGTCTTCAGTTTTCTTTAAGATTCCTAGCCTCATGCCAATAGTCTGATTCATGCACACTCCACATGATTCTAATGCAGTTGGTCCATTGAGAAACTGTAGATGTCTTGCAAGTTTCAGAGAAAGGAAGAGCACAGTTTATTTCCTGGCAGGGTTTTCATCTAAGACTGGCATAGCGGATTTCTTTTCGTTGTTTTAGCTTTGATGATAAGGTAACATAAGTTTTTATCTTCTTGTCTTTCTTTGGTGGCTGTTCTGTAAAGCTTTTGTTGGCATTTCCTGACCTGTGTTAGTATTTCCTAGGGCTTGTGTAACAAATGACCATTTGAGCCATTACTGGAGGGCTTAAAATAATAGAAATCAAAATAGCACTTGATTCCTTTTGAAGACTCAGAGAGAATCCATTACATGCCTTTTTCTAGATTCTGTCAATCTTTGGTGGGTTTGGCCTGCATATATATTCATCACCACAGTCCTTGCCTTTTTCTTCATCTCCTTCGTGTATTTCTTTTTCCCTTCTTTTGTAAGAACTATTTCTTCAGACAGCCTAATTCAGCCTGATTACATTTTGATCTCATATCCATAGATCTCCAGGGTACATCATTCTGGAGAAAGATCATTCAACCCAGTCCAGTCAGTATTGTCCAGATCATCTGGTTTTGGAATCAAGGTGTTCTATCCCTACCCCCAGCATGACATCAGATAAACTCTAGTGACTTTAGGCTTTTGGGTAGTAGTCAAAGGTAAGTGGGCCTGTTTGCAACACTAAAATAGAAAAAGAAAAAGAAAGTTACTCACTCCGATATAGCTTAGGGAAAATATGTCATAGTGTTTTGGTGTCTTTGTAAACTCAACAATTGTATCTAACTCTTTATCCTTATTTCTTTGGGTTAAGGTGGTTTAGTAATGTCATCCTTAGACCTGAGGCATTTGGCATAATATGAATGCAAAGCTCCTGTTCTCTTTAATTTTTTTGAGATTTGATATATAAATATCTAGGTAATTTTAGTCATCAAATGTGCTTTCCTAGGATGTCACCCAAGGCAGGTCAGGCACCACTCAATGGCCTGTGGTTTGAAGGCAGAGTTTGGAGACAAAATTTCTAGTGAGCATGATTGTTACCCCCTAATCCTTGCTTCAGTTTTACTCAGGGAGAGATGAGTTGTTGAAAAAGTGTGGAATTTGAAATCACTAAATTCTGATGCTGTCACTTAATATCTGTGTAACTGAAGCCAATCATGTAACCTTTTAGAGCTTCATTTTCCTTATCTATAAAGTGAAAATAATAGCATCCACCCTATTAAGTGGTTACCAGCAATGTTAAACATATATATGCATGCACACACATATACACACATGTACTCAGTTCCTAGCAGTTGTTTAACATGTAGTACATCCTCAAAAATATTAGCTCCATCTTTTTGCCCTTGTTGCCACCAAATCACTATTCAGAATTACTTTATCCATTCACAAATTCTCTTCTAGGTAATACCCCAATAGGGAAACTTGAAATATTCTGTTGCTAATACTCCCTGGACTAACTCTTCTCTTCCTTTCCTTTATTCCTCTATTTCTCCCCCTCCCCTTGATGTTCCCTCTCCAATCTCTGTCTTCTGCCTCTTCAACCTCTCTACAGTTCTCTCTCTCATTCCATCAGCCATGATTCCAGAGACCTCTGTTCTATAAAGGAATGTTGAGAAAAATCACTCTAAAAACTTAAGATGGTAATTTTTTTACTTCTTTTTCTCTTTTATTATGTATCAATAGGTCTTTTCTGTTGATTACATAATAATATTCCTAAAACTGTGGAGAAATTTGTTATCTAATGCTACAGAAAAATCCTGGGTCCTGTTAAATTCAAGAGATATTTTTGAGGCACTTGCTATATGCCAGGTAGTGTCCTCGGCACTGGGAATCCAAAAATAAATAAGACAAAGTCCCTGTCCTAAAATGCTTATAGTCCAACCAGGAAGATGGATATGTATGTAAATACATATTTTAAACAACTGTGCCTAATATGCTTTTAAATGAATAGTGTACATGAAAGAAATTCCTGTCCTCTTTTAGTTACGATGCTGTCTTACACTGGCTAATCTCTGTTCATGGTCCCGTCTACGTGAACAGCCATATTCTACTTCCCGTATAAAGTTTATTAGCTCATGATGGGCTTGTAATAGAAAGAGAGCCAGCTCTGAGTTTGTGTAATGAACACCTGCATTTTTTTCTTAACTTTCTATCATCAAGCCCTATGACTATATTCGCTACTATTTAAGACTCAGGGGCAAGCAGAGTTCATTTCCCAATGATGAAGCTCTGAAGGCCATAATCTTTTTCCCATGCTCCCTAGGACCACCCCAACCCTGCATTTCAGCTGAGGAGACAGCATCTCACCCAGCCATGGCCAGTCAAATGTACTTTCTTTAAACCTGGAATTGGGAGGTAGGAGATTCAAGGAGGTTGTGGGGCAGGGGGGTTGTTTGTGGGGGTGGTTGCAACAATGTCTAATTTCTAGAGCCAGACTAAAGTGGGCAGAGGCAGAGGAACATCCTATCTGTCCACTTGGACATGGAGTGGTAGCTGTGGCTTAGGGTTATATACATGAATCCGCAATCTTTATATCCTGGAACAGTGCCCTCCCATGGCTTGTGAAAAAGAATATATATCTATATGTAGCACCGTCTCACCCAGTCAGTGAATGGTACATAATCCAGTAAAAAAAAAAAAAAAGCGATTTTGTCAGTGAGACGTGAAGTAGGAAAGGATGCCAAGTTTGATGGGAGGGAAGATACCCCAAAATTTCTTTTTGCAGGGGGTACTGGGTAGTGAAACCCAGGGCCTCATGCATGCTTTACAAGCACTCTACTACCAAGCTGCACCCGCAGCCCATTTTTCACTTTTTATTTTGAGGCAGGGTCTCACTAATTTATGCAGGCTGCCTCTGGCCTCAAACTTGGGATCCTCCTGCCTCCGCCTCTGGAGTTGCTGGGATTAGAGGTGTGCACCACCATGCCTGGCCTCAAACTTTCTTTAATGAAAGAAGTCTGAGGTTACCCCTAAAGAGATTTATTTATTTCCTCAAAGTCTAAAATGTAGCACAGGTATTTTGGCTTTTTATTTATATTTATTTTTTTATTTTTTTGCCTGAGAATAGTGGGTAGACCTGTTCTTGGAATAGCAATGAGTCGTATAAGGGTACCAGAGAAAAGCAATAACGCGTGGACACATCTTCTTTTAGGATGTGAGAGTCAGCAATGCTTATGTGGCCTGGTGACTTACTGAGGGTTATAAATCAGTGAGGAGCCATGTGATGAGCAGATGGGGATTTGAATCCATCCTCCCCTTCTTTGTCTTGTGGCTGGCTGAAGTCCATGAACGATTTTGCAAAGGACCTTTGAAAAGGATATTCATCATTTTAAATTGCTCCATGGGAGCTTTTGCAGTTCCTAATGTACCACTTAAGTACTTCTCAAAGATAGGTTTTCCTTGACTTGGTTTATAATTTCATAACAGCTCAGGCACAACTTGGGATATTAGCATGGAAAAACTAATTTTTTTTAGGAATTAGCAAGAAATATGGGGTGTGGTGGGAGAGAACTAAAGGGCTTTAAGATATTGAATCTGAATTCTCCAAAATGTTGGCACTGGGAATTCCCATTGTCTGGCAGTAACTTTGCTATTCATCCTTCCTTTTAACTTTCACATTCTACTGGGAAAATCTACTGAGAGCCTTCAGCATGACAAAATGTTTTCTCTTATGGAAAAACATTAAAAATGGACAGTATAAATTTAATGATTAGAGTTGATGATCTATAAGAAAGTAGAAGGTTGTTAGTGAGATGATTCTGACCCAAGCACATCTACTATAGTATTTTGCAGTTTCTTTATTTTGCAGTTTCCTATGGTGGGATCCTCATCAGAAGTGCGTATTTGAATGGCGTTGACTGTCAGATGGAGAGTTTGTGTGCAGGCAGCTCCTTCTATGCACCCAGGTGAAAATGAATGAATAATCAGTAGCCTGGGAAAATATGCATCTTGGGCAAACATGCTCTAATGTCCAGAAAAGAAGAAAACAGAATTGGATCTTGACACTTGCAGTAGTGTACACATTAGGAGAATATCATGTGTGCAGAATAAGAGAGCATGAGACTTCTATAATCTGCTTGGGAAGAGGAGGGATAGAGCTGTAAGGGGAGGAGATTTACTATTGCACATTGAACTATTTTTTCATATGTTAAAAATATTCTTTACAAGAGCTCAAGGAAGTATTTCTATGCAAAGTACCTGTAATTAAAATGTTTTAGGAAATGAGACAATTAAAACAGAGTCAGAAATAATAGCATTTTTACCTTTTGCTTTGATATTCAGGAAGGTAGATGGAGAAAATTTTTCCTGAATGTGCTTTGCAGTCTTAATTTCATAAATACACTCATTTGTTCTACAAATATTTACTGAGCACCTCCCATGCGCCAGGATCTGTTCTGGGTTTAGGGGACACAGACATGAGCAAGACAGGCTTGCACAGGGGCAGCTGTGGTTGGCATGAACGCTCCAGATCTTCTTGAACCTACTGCTAATCCTGGTACTTCCCCACTCCCACCAGCATGCTGACTTCTCTGTTGCTCTTGCCTGTTCTCATGTTCTCCCTTTCTTTAAAAAGAGAGGGGGAAAATCTCATTTTCCAGTTTCTTGCTCTAGTGTGCCCTCTCACTCTCTCTCTCTCTCTCTCTCTCTCTCTCTCTTTTATCTTTTCCTACCTCTCCAGGTACTTTCCTGGAGAGCCCTTCCGCAGCTTGATCACACTGGCCAAGCCAGCTGGCCCTTCTCCTCTCTCAGCTGATCACCCCTCTCTCTTTACTTCCTTCCTCAGCCAGGGTGCCTCACCCCACCAGTCTTCAAATGACGGGCATATAGATACAGGAAGAACTTGCCAAGAGAGAGCTTGTGCAGAGAGAGTTTTAAGGAAACCCTCAATCCTCATGTCAATTATTTTTCAGTTGATCCACCTGAGAACTCGCAAGCATTTATACCATTCTACTTCACCAGAGAAAGGCACAGAGCTCACCATACCAAATCTTATTATTATGCATTCAGCTGGGCTGTAAGACCTTTGGGATGCCAAATAAACTGATGTCAAAATGTTACTAGGGAAAATTTTTGTTTATAATTAATTGAAATTCTTAATATTTTATTTGCTTGTTATCTATGTGTTTTGGTTAAAGAGAAACATGGCCTTATAAATAGTATATTTTTGCCATGATGCAATGCTCTAACTTGAGACATTGGGTAAAGTGGTGTGGGAGAAAAACTAACAGTTTTGTTTAATGACTTTAACTCCTTTACCTCCACTCAATTTCAATGAAAATGTCGTTCTGAGGAAACGTTGCATGAGAGCAAACAAAGATGGTATCTTCAATGCTAAAAATTAAAAACATCTTTTTGTATACTTGAAAGTTTTAGCTATTAAAATACTTATCTTTAGGACCTTTAAAAAAACAAAATTTAAGCCAGGTACAATGGTGCCCACTTGTAATCCCAGTGACCTGGGAGGCTAAGGCTGGAGGATCTTGAGTTCCAGGCCAGAGGCAGCCTGCATAACTTAGTGAGACACTGTCTCAAAATAAAAAATAAAAAAGGACTGGAGGTACAGCTCAGTGGTAGAGCACTTGCCTACTATATGCAAGGCCCTGGGTTCAATCCCCCAGGACTGAAAAAAAATTAACATTCAAAAATTTAGAACAGTTGTAGATTTATAGAAAAATAGCAAAGAAAGTACAGAGCTTCCATTTACCATATGCCCTGTTTCCTCTATTGTTGTTGTTGTTAGGTGCCATTTTCAATGGCTGACTGTTTCGGGATTGCCTTGGGAATGGATTGCCAGGCCCTTCTCCCATTTTTGCGGTGCTGGGAATTGAACTCGGGACTTCAGAGACTGCATTGCAGTGCTCTACCAACTGAGCTAAATCCCAGCCATTTCCTCTATTAGTGACAGTTTAAATTGTTATAGTATATTTGCCACAGTTAATGTTCCAATATTGATATGCTGTTCTTAACCAAAGGCCATATTTTATTCAGATTTTCTCAGCTTTTACCAGATCTCAGTTCTAGGTCCCCATCTAAAATACCACATCATGTTTAGTCATCATATCATCTTCATTTATTTTTGTCTGTGATGGTTTCTCAAACTTTCTTCATTTTGATAACCTTTCTAAATTAGAGGAATACCAATGAGTATTTTATAGAAGGTCCCTCAATTGGCACTTTTGTGAATTTTTTCTTGTGATTAAACTAGGGTTACAGATTTTGGGAGAAGGCCCCAGGAGTAAGTGCCACTGTCCTCACATCATATCCAGCCTACATTCTGTCAGCATGGCTGATCACGGTTGATGCCAACTCTGATCGCCTGGCAGAGGTAATGTTTGGCAGGGTTCTCCTGCATGAAGTTACTCTTCACTCCCCCTTCCCAGGGCTGAAATAAAAAGAATTTTGATGGGGATTTCATTAAATCTGTAGATTCAATGGATGTGGAGTCATTTTTACAATATTAGTTCTTCCCATCCATGAGCAAGGGAGGTCTTTCCATCTATTCCTTAATTTCTTTCTTTAATGTTTTGAAGTTTGCATTGTAGATGTCTTTAGGATCTTTGGTTAGACTGAAGGAGTTTAATTTAATTTTTTGGTGGGCTACTGTGAATGGGATTGCCATTTTTATTTTTTTCTTTTCCTGTTCACTGTTGGTATATAGAAATGCTACTGAGTTTTGAGGGTTAATTTTGTATCCTGTTACTTTGCTGAAGGAGCTAATTAGTTCTAAGAGTTTTCTAGTGGAATTTTTAGGGTCCTTTAAGTATAGGATCATGTCATTTGCAAATGGGATAATTTGACCTCTTTGTTTCCTACTTGTGTCCCTTTTACTTCTTTCTCTTGTCTGATTGTTCTGGATAGAACCTCAGTCACAATGTTGAATAAGAGAGGAGAGAGTAGACATCCTTGTTTTGTTTTTGATTTGAGAGGGAATGCTTTAAATTTTTCCCCATTTAATATAATGTTGGATATAGATTTGTCATATTTGGCCTTTATAATGTTGAGGTATGTTCCTTCTATTCCCAGTTTCTTCAGGACTTTTATTATACAGGGATGTTGGACTTTGTTGAAAGCTTTTTCTGCATTTATTAGAGGATCATGTCGTTTCTCTTCTGGAGTCTGTTGATGTGTTGAATTACATTAATTGACTTGAATATATTGAACATCTTGCGTGTGTGTAATGATGCCTACCTTGTTATGGTGTATAATCTTTTTTATGTGTTGCTGTATTTGGTTTCCAAAAATTTTATTAAGGATTTTTGTATCAATGTTCACCAGGGAAATTGATCTATAGTTTTCTTTTCTTTCTTTTTTTTCTTTTCTTTTTTTTTTTTTTTTTTGTCATGTCCTTGGCTGGTGAATTTTTAACAGTATATGCTTTTTGCCTTTAGAAGTTCAGAGGCGGAGCTTGAATTTATTATTGAAGATTACCTTAGCCAAGCTGGGCACAGTGGCGCACACCTGTAATCCCAGTGGCTTGGGAGGCGGAGGCAGGAGGATTGCAAATTTGAGACCAGAGGCAGTCTATGTAACTTAGCGAGACCCTGTCTAAAAAAGTAAAAAAAAAATGGGCTGGGGGTGCAGCTCAGTGGTCCAGCACCTGCAGAGCATGCAAGCGCAAGGCCCTGGGTTTAACCCCCAGTACCACACACACACACACACACACACACACACACACACACACACACACACACACAAAGATTACCATAGCCAATGAAATTAATGGAAAATTGTGATATATATGTTTGTTGAGTTAGGGTCTAGCCATATAGCCCAGGCTAGGCTTGAACTCATGATCCTCCTGTCTCAGCCTTCCAAGTAGCTGGGATTACAGGCATGTACCATCACACTCAGCTTAAAAACTCTGATTTTATATTAATTATTCTTTAATCCTTCCAAACAGATGAAAACCAAAGCTTGATATACATATATGTCACTTACCACAGGAAGGCCATGTATCCTTTTATCACACTCCCCACTTCATAAAAAATATTGCCATTGTAGTTGAGTATTACATTACTACAAAGTAACTATTGAGAGATAATATCTGATTATTGTCTTGTTTTTATTATAACTGATTATAAACATTAAGTAATTATACAGTATCATAATCTTGACTGCAGAAGCAAAATTACTTGCAAAATATATTAGTAATGCTCAGTATTTTAATAATGTTCTTAAAATACATATAAAGAACACTTTTAAATGAAGTCAGCTTCTTTCTAAAAGCAATGAAGTCTGAATATCATTGCTTTTTCTCTGTATTAAATGAGCCAAATCTGCAATTTTAAAGTGCCAATGAAAATGTATTTAAAAAAACCGATACTATCAAAAGGGGAAACCAAATGAAGGGTATAAGAAATCTTCCTGTATTCTTACAGCTGCATGTGAATTGACAATTACCTAAAAGTTTAACTTAAGAAATGACTGGATGCAATGCTGCATACCTCTGATCCCAGTGTCTCTGGAGGCTGAGACAGGGGGATCACAAGTTCAAAGCCAGAAGAAGCAGCTCATGTAAAATTTAGCCAGACCCCCTCTCAAAATAAAAAAATAGAAAATGGGCTAGGGGTGCAACTCAGTGGCAGAGCACTTGCAAAGTATGTGTGAGGCCCTGGGTTCAACTCCCAAGTACCTCAAAAATGAAAGTGATTTGGTAAAATAGTTCCTCAGCATACTGTATTGATAAAAGTATACTGAAATGAACAATTCTGTATTCACTTTTCCAAATTTCCCTTTGAGTATATTGGATTAATCAAAGTGCCTATAAGTGAAAGAATAGCATGTATAATTTATGTTCATGTAAGTCTTATAAAGCTTTTTTATGTATGTCCTAGAAATTGAGAAAATGATCCCAATAAATGAATAACAAGTTCTTTTGTAATTTACAAAAATTTGAATTCTTTACTGTTAATAATTTGAATTGTCAGCTGAGAGCTGGCATCCTTTGTAATAGATCCTTATGTGACTTTTGTTGACTTTGGACTCGGAATTCAGAGTTGGGTAACATTGCTATACAACATCTTGCCATTCCTATCTAGTTATGTATGAGAAGAAGTTTCTCAACACATATGTATAAATAAAATATGAGAGAATAATAATGGACTATATTTTCTGTATCTTAATCCAGAAATATGTAATATTTATCCATAGGTGAAATAATTAATTGGCACTTATCTTAGTTATTCTAGTTTTTACCATGAGAAATTTCAAAAAATGTTAGGTTTTCATGTTTAATAGTAATCAAATTTTTTAATATTTTATGCTTTGATAAAACATTTGAATGTATACAATTATTTTAGCCACTTAATAATTGTAGTGGTAGCTCAGTCAAAAAGAAAATTTTTAGCATATAGAACCTTATGTTCATGGAAAATATAAAAAAATTTACATTAAGCTTCAGTTTATATACGTATTTTTGTTGCAGAGAAATGTGTGAGAGTGATAAATAAAAATCTTATGAGCACAAAAATATATTATAAAATTCAGTTGCGGGGGTGAGTGTGAAGGGAGTGGACTGAAAGAACAGGCTCAAATAGAAAGAAGGAGATGTAAAAATTTCAATTTAAGAAACTCTTTTAAATGTATTTTTAAATGGATGATGGTGAGTACCAAAATTATATGGTATTTAAATTAGTTGGTTACATTTTTTAAAAAGTGACATATAAAAGTACACTATTTGTCAAAAAGTCTATCACATTTAAATTTACAACAAAAAGTTTAGAAGTTACCTTAAAAATGTGTGGAGGGCACGTAGTTTTCAAAATTATTTTAAAGTGCTACACATGAAAGAATTTGAAGTCCATGCAGCACTGTAATTACCTTTGCATCCTTTCTTCCTCTTTTGTCATTACACTCATCAGGGCAACCACTTCGTCAACTCAACCCTTCCTGAATCCAAATATATCCTGCTCCCATACTGACTCCATGCCTGTGCACAGCAGCTCAAGGAAGCTGGACAGGAATGTGAGACCAGGCTGACTGCTTTCACAGTCAAGCTGTGATCATGATCACAGCACTCAAAAGGGCACTCCACACTGCCTAGAAAACCGCTCGTCTTTCCTGGCATGCTCAAGTTCTCACTTCCAGACAACTGTTTTACACCTTCTTTTCTCCTTTCAAAACTCCTATGCCACTTCTCACACGTCTCGACTCACAACTTGCAAATTTACTTCATACTTTCTTGAGAAGGTGGTTGAAATAATGAACTTTCCCATTATCCTCCAAGCAGCCTGCACTTGACTTACATTCTGCCCTCCCTCCTATAAGGTTGGCTGAAGTCATTCCTGGAGGAATCCAATACTTCTTATAGTCTGGGTTCCATTCTCAGCATCTTGAAGACATTGCAGTGGTACCCTCTCTTGGATCACCACTGACATCATTCTGAATACTGCCATTCTCATCAGCTTATTAACCTGCTTTCTCATATATGGCCTCAAAAAAACAAGCAAAACCAAAACCAAACAAAAAAGAAACCCCAACCCTTTTCAGTCCCTATCTCTATCAGATCCTCCAGATCTCTTGAATTTCCTTCTCAATTAAACTTCTGAAAAGGCTTTTCTGGTAGAGCGCTGCGCTGCAGTCTCTGAGGTCCTGAGTTCGATTCCCAGCACCGCAAAAATGGGAGAAGGGCCTGGCAATCCACTCCCAAGGCAATCCAGAAACAGTCTGCCATTGAAAACCCTATGAGGGTCGCTATGAGTTGGATACCGACTCGAGGGCACCTAAAAACAACAACAACAACATAGTCAGTCTCTGTCTCACTTTCTTAGTTGACCCTTCCATAGTTGACCCTGTCTACACCAAATAGACTTCCTGCATATCATTCCATGGAGATGTTTCTCACTAAAGATAACAATGGCTGCCATACTGCCAAATCCAACCAATGGTTTGCTGTTCTTATTTAACTGACCATTCATCACTTCCTCCTTCTGGAAAATCTTATCTTGGTGTCTGTGACACTACAATCTCCTGATTTTTCCCTTAACTCACTGGCCACTTCCTTCTGAGCCTCCTTTGCCTTTCTGCTGCTCATCTTGAGCTCTAAGTTTGGAGTTCTCACTGGCTGGGTCTTAGTTCTTCTTTCCTACCACTGGGTCTCTTCATTGGGTAAGATTTTACCTGAGGCAGAAACAACATTTTTATGCTAATGACTCTCTAATCTATATATCAAACTTGACATCTCCCAGAAGGGCTTCCTAAGTATCCTCATTTACATATCCAATCTTAAACCAACTCGGTCATCTTGGAACTCTGGATTTCTGTCACGTACAACCTGAATCCCATATCTCTATTCTGTCCTGTATTCACAACCTCAGTTAATGATATGGTCATTCATGACCTCCCAACTGAGCACTCTTTTTCTTATTTCTCATATCTAATATACTAAGAAAATTGTCTTGTGTATTTTCAAAATGATTAATAATTTGTTCTCCGTTACGTCCTATGTCAGGCCATTAGCACCTCTCACCACTCATGAAATCCCTCAGTTAGTCCTGCTTATACTCTGGCTGGATAATAATCTTTTCCACTCAAAAATCTGAGCAATGAAAGAAAGTTTTTAAAAATTTAAATCAGAATATACCATCCAACTGCTTAAATGGCTTTTAGTTACACATACAAATTCCTAAATAGCCAGTCTCTTTGTAATATTCCTACTGCTAACTTAATCTAAATTTGGCCTGAAGAGGACTCCATACTTGAATCCTTACATAACAATTTGCAACCTAACTTCATATACAAATTAACTGAAAGCCTAATTTAGGAGTACACTTTTGTAATGTGTAGCCGAGTTTCAGCTAATGGCAGCAGCTGACTTTGAGCAAATAGCAGGCAGCTAACTGATCAGACCATGTTCAAGTAGAGCAAATGCTGGACTGTAACCAACGGTGTTGCCTCTGTGCCTTTTCATTTCCTGCCCATAAAGGCTGCCTGACTGCATTGCAGGTAGGAGTTTCCTGAGTCTGTTTTGGTTTTGAAGGCTGCCCAATTCATAATTCATTCTTTGCCCAAACTCTGCTGAATTTAATTTCTCTAAAGTTTTTCTTTTAACATTATTCATCTTGCAGTGCGTCCCAATTCTCCCTGTGCTGTTCAGCCATCTTCAATTCTTTCTTTTCCTGGACTTTTCTCTAGATGAGTCTTCTTCCTTGGTTGTTAGATCTTTATCACCACTACCACCTAGTGCTTTTTTCTTACTCAGGTCTCAACCAAAATGTCACCTCAAAGAATCTTTTTTGACCTCTAAAATAAAGGAGCTTCTCAGCTACATAATATCATATACTGTTTTTAAAAATGTTTTATTTTGAAATAATTATAGATTCATACCCCCATGTGCCTGTCAGCTTTTTATACTGTGGAGGCTTGTGCATTGCTGTGATGCTGAAAGCTATGCCAGTGGTATTTCAGATACCAGTTGGACCACCCATGGTGGACAGGTTTCAGCTGAGCTTAAGACAGACTCTTGAGAAGGACCTGGAAGCCCACTCCCAAAACAATTAGCCATTAAAAACCCTATGAATAGCATGGAAATACTGTCAAATATAGTGCTGGAAAATGAGCCCCCCCAAGCTTAAAGGCATTCAAAAGACGACTGGGAAAAGTTGCCTTCTCAAGGAAGAGTTTATCTTAATGATGGAAATGGAATAAAGACCCTGGAACTTCCTTTTGCTAAGGTGGCATGACTCAAAATGAGAAGAAACACAGTGACTGCAACAATGGGCTCAAATATAAAAGCAAAAACAAAAACAAAAAAAACAAAAAACAAATGGAAAGAAAAAAGATAAAAAAGAAAAGCTCGTGTGCATGGCACAGTATCAGGTAGCGTTTTGCTGTATTGTACATAGGGTCACAACTTGGACCCAACTGGACAACACCTAACCACAACATAGATTCATAGGGAGTTACCAAGACCTCACAGGAAGGATTTTCTTATGGTATTTGGATGCAGTAGAGTAGTTAGTGCCTAAAAGTTTAGTGAAAAATATTTGGAAAAAATTGCGCCTGATAAACCTGTACAGACTCATCTTCTTGTTATTCTTCCCTAAACAATACAGTGCCTGCTGCCATACCACTGTTGAGTCTGATCCTGTCAGATCTTGGAAGGTAAACAGGGTCGGGCCTGGTTAGTACTTGGATGGGAGACTGCTTGGGAACACCAAGTGCTGTAGGCTTGGGAGAAGGACCTGGTCACCCATTCCCAAAAAACAATCAGTGATTGAGAACCCTATGAATAGCAGAGAAGTACTAAACATAGTTTCGCCTGTTGTATATAGGGCCACTATGACTCGACAACATTTAACAACAATAACAACAACAAGTATTATAAGTAACATCGACGTGATTTAATATATACAGGGAGTGTGCATAGGTTATATGCAAATACTATGCAATTCTGGGGCTGAGGTTTAGCTCAGTTGGTAGAGTGCTGCTCTGCACTCTCTGAGACCCTGAGTTTGATCCTCAGCACCACAAAAATGGGAGAAGGATGTGACTACCCACTCCCGAAGCAATCCCGAAACAATCAGCCATTGAAAATCCTATATAGGGTCACTATGAATCCAACCAGACTCAACAGCACCTAAGAACAACAATGCCATTCTATATAAAAGACTTGAATGTCTGCAGATTTGGGGGGAAAGGAGTGTCCTGGAAACAATCATCTTGGATGTTGAGGGATGATTGCATCTATAAGGAAGGGATTGCCAAGGATTACTGGCAACATCAGAGACTAAGAGAAAGGAGTGGAACAGACCTTCCCCTAGCACTTCAGGCCAAACACAGCCCTGCAGACA
This sequence comes from Pedetes capensis, assembly GCA_007922755.1. Lineage (NCBI taxonomy): Eukaryota > Metazoa > Chordata > Mammalia > Rodentia > Pedetidae > Pedetes > Pedetes capensis. Next base: position 7,043 of record VMDO01011077.1, on the reverse strand, counting down.
ACCCTGCTTTAGGGATTCTACCTCCAGGAGTAGGAGAGAATAAATTTCTGCTGGCTTAAACCATCTAGTTTGCAGCTAGGAAACGAATACAATGAAATACAACTTTTAGAAGTTCCTTTTGTGAGGATCAGTTAGTGGTTACTTTTAACTTTTGGTTTTCTGAATATGTTGTAATTTTCCCTCATCTTTTTATATAGATAACCAGGTATATAAACCTAGGCTGACATTTAGGTTTGTCAGCACTTTGCAGGTTTTGCTGTGCTGTTGAGTGCCTTTCATAGATGGTATTGAGAATATTGCTGTCATTGCCATTTAGACGTTTTGGTTTTTTCTCTATATGTTTCAATGTCTTCTATTTCTCTTTGGGGCCTTGCAGTTTTTAATGATGTGTTTAGTAGTGGGTTTCTTCTAAATTCTTTTTGGGATTTATGATTCTCAAGTCTGAGAAATCATGTCTTTCATCATTTTTGTAAAATTCTCTGTAACTATCTCTTGGAATGTTACCTTTACCTCTCTCTTTCTGTTCTTCCAGGTTTTCTTTTCTCCCCATTGTTCATATTTCTTAACCATTCTTTTATTTTTTCCATCTCATTGTCTCTCTGAATCTTTCTTATCTAGAAATATTTTCTTTGGATTTGTCTTCTAGTTCATATTCTCTCTTATGCTTTATCTAATGTGGCATTTAACTTATCCCCTGAGCTTTTATTTTGAAACACTTTTTCTCATGTAGAGAGATCTTATTTTTTCTTATTTAAGTCTGCCCAATCACACTTAATGACTTCAGTTCCTTGCATATGTTTTTTATTTTATTTTTATTTTTTATTTTTTTGTGGTACTGGGGTTTGAACCCAGGGCCTCGCACTTGCATGCTTTGCAAGTGCTGGACCACTGAGCTGCACCCCTAGTCCATTTTTTTACTTTTTGAGACAGGGTCTCGCTAAATTACACAGACTGCCTCTGGTCTTGAACTTACGATCCTCCTGCCTCTGCCTCCTGAGCCGCTGGGATTACAGGCAAGCACCACAGCACACAGCTTGCAGTTCCTTGCATGTTTTCCATCCTGCTCCCCCTTTCCTGTGTTGAAATCCTGACCCCTCCCCCCCCCCCAAGGTGATGGTATTAAGAAATGAGGCTTTCAGGAAGTGCACAGATCATGAGGGCAGAACCCTGGTGAATCGGATCAGTGCACTCATGAGAGACTTCTCATCTCTTCCTCTATGTGAGGGCACAATAAGAAGTTGCCATCTGTGAACCAGAAGTCTGCCTTGTTCTTGGACTTCTCAGTCTCCAGAACTGTCAGAAATAAATTTCTGTTTTTATAAGCTACCCAAATTACGGTATTTTATTGTAGCTGCTCAAGCAGACTATGACACATGCTTATTTTGTATCATGTATCTGATAATTCCAATATGTTAACTACATGGGAATCTAATTCTACTCTTTCTTACTTTTTTTTTTTTTTTTTTCAGTACTGGGAGTTGAACCCAGGGCCTCATGCTTGCATGTTTTTCAAGTGCTGTACCACTGAGCTGTACCCTCAGCCCATATTTTTACTTTTTGAGACAGGGTCCTGCTAAATTACGCAGACTTCCTTTGATCTCGAACTTGCTATCTTCCTGCCTCCGCCTCCTTACTATTGCTGAATGTTACTTCTTAGGAAAATCTAAATGACTTGGTTGAGGGTTTATTCCTCCAGAGATTTAATTTTACTTTTTATAGATCAGATCCACTCTAGATTCCTACCTCAAATCTGCAAGGGCAATTTTTTGATTAAGAGTTTCATGTGGGACTCTCCTTTTCTCCACCCAGACACATGGCTAAGATAGTCTCATTTCTTTGAAGTCTTTCTTTTGCACAGGTAGAATTTTACCAGTCTATCCCTTCATTGGGGGGCTGGGATTTAGCTCAGTTGGTAGAGCGCTGCGCTGCAGTCTCTGAGGTCCCAAGTTCAATTTCCAGCACCACAAAAATGGAAAAGGGCCTGGCAATCCACTCCCAAGGCAGTCCCGAAACAATCAGCCATGGAAAACCCTATGAGGGTTGCTATGAGTCGGATACCGACTCAACAGCACCTAACAACAACAACAACCCTTCACTGGGAGTGTAGCTTTGTGAGTAGAGTTTCCATTGCAATTCTTCACCTGCAGTGAGCCCACAGTCTGCTCTGAATCTGCCACAGCATGAAACCAGCAGCTGTAGGAGGTTATTGGTGCCAGGGGCTACACCTTCCTCAACAATCTCTTGAGGTATTCATTAAGTATATTCAGGTATACTAGGAATGGCAAAAACTATATACACATTTGACATTAAAAATGTCTAAACATTTTAGGAGATGTTGTCTATGTATTATTTTTTAAAGTTGAATTGAATTTTAGTAGCAACATGTAATATGACATTCACTCAAAAGCTGGCATTAATCAAATGAATGCTAGTGCCAACAGATGATGGGCATGAGAGTCAAAGAAAGTGGTAGAAGCATGGTTTTCATTTGTGGAGTGTGAGAACACTTTGAAATGGTATTTGAAATTTGAGAATTTTGTTGAAGCATGACAATGGACGAGTGAGTATGCAACAGAACCTCCAACACGCCTAACAATTGCATGCATTCATGATAAGTTTGAGACACAAGCTACTGTGTGTGATCTAGGAGGCCTCGCACAGCAACAAGTCCTGCTTCTTGTGCAATGGTGCCAATTTGAGCACGTCTTGTAAAGGCAGAAGTCAAACATGACTTGTATTCATCTTTCGTTACTGGTGTATACTGAGTATTATAATTTAGGAGGCTTTCCCCTTTATTAAAATGTGTAAATTTTTGTGGAACCCTCTGTATTATAGAATAGTACTTACCACCTTAGGTATTTGTGTTGTTTGTTTAGCCTATGTTAACTGTATTGATTGTAAACTTCATGAGAATAAGGAGCACGCCTGCATCATTAGTGTTTAGTATATAGTAGATGCTCCATAGCTATTCATGCACAGATGAAGGGATGAATAGATGTCTTAAGTCCCCAGTGATGCTTATGCAATTGTTGCAAGTTGGGGTAAGCAAGAAGTACTTGTTTTGTATAATTCTACTTAGTTTCTGATCCTGATTCCTCCTTTAGGCAATTAGTTAACCTTAGTATCTCTAGGGCTGAGATTTAGCTCAGTTGGTACAGTGCAGCTCTTCAGTCTCTGAGGTCCCGGGTTCAATTCCCAGCACTGCAAAAAAGGGAGGACATGGCAATCCATTCTGAGGCAATCCAGAAACAATCAGCCATTGAAAACCCTATGAGGGTCGCTACAAGTTGGACACGACTTGACAGCACCTAACAAGTATCTCTAGAGACCTCCATCAACCACTGTGGGATTCCTAGATCTCACACACCATCTAGTCTTCATGATTCATTCTTTATGCCTACCACATGTCTATGGTCTCTGCTTGCTTACCTTCAGGTCTGGTCAGCTATTTCTTTTCCATGTCTGCAATACATTTACTATTTGTATATAGTCTTGACTATACTCAGGATCCAGAGAGTTTCCTCTCCAGCCCTTGGGAAAATCTTTCTAGGAAGAAGCATGTTGTTGTTTTTGTTAGGTGCTGTCAAATTGGGTCTGACTCATAGCGACCCTATGTATAACAAAACAGAACACTCCTCAACACCGTGCCACGCCCGGCACTATGCCAGTGCTTCTCTGCTATTCATAGGGTTTTCAATAGCTAATTGTTTTGGGGTTGTTTCAGGAGAAAGTTGCCAGTCCTCCTCCTGTTTTTGTGGTGCTAGGAATCTAGCCCAGGGCCTCAGATAGTGAAGAGTGGCACTGAGCTAAACCCCAGCCCCCAGGAAGAAGCATAGGGCTGTGTAATGACTTGCCTTCCTTCTTCCTCTCCAAGTGGTTGTGAATTTTCTGTCTCTAGCAGAGTAAGGATTTATCACACAGAATCCTGAGTCTACCTCTGCAATATTCCTTGCATTTTGCTATCTTGAGACCATGAGCTTACATCCATTAGAAAGATAGGAAAGGGCAAGGGAGTAAAATTGAAGGAAACAATTTAAATTAATATATCTAAATATTATCCTTCTGGCATTGGTCATCCAGGTGTGATGTTGATTGGAGGAAGGTGAGATGGAATAAAGGGAAAGGGAAAATTCCAAGAGAAAAAAAAAGCCATCCTTTGGAATTTCTTTGGAAAAAATGGATAGAAATGGTGCAAATTGAAGACCACTGATATAAAACAGAGATAAGCACACTTATTCTGCAAATGACCAGTTAGCACATATCTTAGGTTTAAAGATCATATGCCTTGCAGTTTCTGTAGCACTTTTTGAACTCTGTAGTAGCCAAAAGTAGCCATAGACAATATGCAAATAGATGGCTTTGGCTGCATTCTAATAATTTTTTTTTTTTTTTTTACAAAAGCGGGCCTGATTAGCCAATTCCTGATGTAATACACGATCCATGACCTCTACTAAGCCCCATGCCGTGTATGGCAGTAGTTAAATCTTGATGTTACCTTCAGAGAATCTTTTTTCCCCTTACAGTGCTAGGTGTGAAACCCGAGGCTGCACACGCTAGACAAGTGTTCTACCTCTGAGCTGGGGATTATGATTTTTGGTATGACATTTTCTTTTTTTCTTTCCTTTTTTTTTTTTTTTTTTTTTTTGAGACAAGGTTTTGCTATGTTTCCCAGGCTGGCCTGGAACTCTCTGTGTAGCCCAGGCTGGCCTCAAACTTCTGTCGATCCCCTGCCTTTGCCTCTTGTGCACTGGGATTACAGGCATGTGCCACCATTCCCAGCTGGTATGACATTTTCTTTCAAATATTGCTGAGGCAGCTGAGGATGTGGTCAGTTGGCCTAGCATGCATGAGGCCCTGGGTTCTATCCCCAGCACTGGGAAAAATGTTGCCTAAACTTTTATATCTTATTTTCCAGATATAAGAAAGTTTTCTTAGGGTGGGCATAGTGGCACATACCTGTAATCCCAGCACTCAGGAGGCTCAGGCAGGAGGATCTCAATTTCAAGGCCAACCTGAGATACTCCTGAGATATTCCCTAAAGGGAATCTTTACCTTGTATTGTCAAGATCCAGACATTTGACCTGTTCATTTGGCCTTTCTCCTAAGGGTACAGCTCTTAGCTCTTTTTGTGACCTCACAACTCAGCAGCTGGCTTTCCACAGAGCTTTCTGAGAGAAAGGGAGAGAGAAAGAGAAATAGGACAGGAAAGCTAAATGCTTTTTATGAACTATTGTCACACATCATCACTTTTGTCACATTCTATTCAGTAGAAGTGAGTCATTAAGCCTGGTTTGCACTCAAAGTAAGGGAATTGGACTTTACCTCTTGGGAAAGGGCTGTGAAATAATCCATGGACATATTTTAAAGCCATACTAATTCTATTGTGAGATGTTTAATTGATATGTATTAAGAAACACTAGCTTCACAGCAATAAGTTGTTAGAAAGGGGAATATCTTAGTTGCTTTTTCAGAAAATTGTGGATATTCTTGCCCTGGGATTTAGTTCACTTGGCAGAGCACCATTCGGCAGTCTCTGAGGTCCCAGGTTTGATTCCCAGCACCACAAAAATGGAAAAAAGACTTGGCAATCCACTCCCAAGGCAATCCCAAAACAATCAGCCATTGAAAGTCCTATGAGGGTCGCTATGAGTCGGACGCGACTTGATGGTACCTAACGACAACAACAACATGGGCAGTCTTACCTATTATATCCAAATTGTAGGAGTAGCTAAGCAACCAAATGGTGGTTTATTAAAGTTGAGTTGTATTGTGGAATCTGAAACTGTCTCTGTGAACTTTTCAAATTTTGTTACATTAAAATTTACCAATCTGTCTAGTACTTTGAATGCATGTTTTACCAGCGATTTTGTAACATCATGCATTGATCATTTGGAATATGAATTCACTGAATTATGTAGATCTTCCAAGTGTGGGCATATTTCACTACATAATATAAGGTACTATATTTGTTGCTGTCACTACTAATCTTATCAGGAAAGTTTTTGAGTATTAGAAAACTGTCAGGCTTACAGTGGCAGATACAATGGATTTCTAGATTTCATTTGAATGCTTGAATTTTGTCACCAACAACAAATGCTGTCAGTTGTTTTCCTTACAGTGATAGTATCACTTTGTTCATTGTTGAGAAAATATACCAAAATCTCAAACCTTCATAAACATGGTTCTTCACTGATTCAAGTATAAGTGCCATTCTCTGAAAAAAAGTGACCAGTTCAGCTCACAACTCAGTCTTACAAGTGCTCTTCCCTGAAATAACCATCACACTGCAGTCAGCAGCCATACTTTTTTGCACACGTCTCACTTTGGCAGATAGAATATAAAAAAGATGTGTGCTCAAGGGTGGATATTTATTTAATAAAATAATATTTGTACTGCTTCATCAAGGACATACTAAAGTGAAATTCTCCTAGGCTTTCCCCCATCCCCACCAGAGAGTGGCAATGAAGTGCAAAGTCCATATACTAACTCACTACTATATAGTTTGGGGCCACTGCCTTGACTTGTGCTAAAGCACCAACAGTTTTACCCACCATTACTTGTGAGCCATCAGTGCAAATATCAGCACAACAAAAAAGGGCAAAGAATGTCTTAATGTCCTGAAGGTAGTTTGGAGCTTTAGAACTTCCTGATCGGGTGCCAGGGACTCTCAGAGGTCCATGGCCATCGAGTGTTGGCTATGAAGTGGCTTTTCCTGAAAAAGCCAATTAATCTCTCATGAACTTTTACTCTGATCTTTATCTCATCTTTATTATGCACACCCCACCCTCTACCTCTATATTGCCAACCTCCAATGCCCCTGTCCACCAGGCTGAGAAATTAATTGTATTCTTTTTCTTGGGAACTCTCTCCTCTTACTGCCACCCTCCTCCTCCTCCTCCTCTTCCTCCTCCTTCTCCTCCTCTTCTTCTCCTTCTCCTCCTCCTCCTCCTTCTTCTTCTCCTTCTCCTCCTCCTCCTCCTCCCCCTCCTCCTCCTCCTTCTTCTTCTTCTTCTCCTTCCTCCTCCTCCTCTTTCTCCTTCTCT
>VMDO01011076.1:0-68581 GCA_007922755.1 Pedetes capensis | reverse complement strand
ACCTCTGCATAGGATTTTTTCCTTCTTATAATTTTGATTCAGCTCCCACATATGAGTGAGAACATGTGGTATTTGGCTTTCTGAACTTGTGTTCATTCACTTAAAATAATGTTCTCCAATTCCATCCATTTTGCTGCAAGTGGCATTATTTCATTTTTTTGATTGCTGAGTAGTACTCCATTGTGTATATGTACCATAGTTTTTTTACCCATTCTTCTGTTGATGGGCACTTTGGTTGATTCCATATCCTTGCTATTATGGTGATGTTTTTTAGGACTTGTTAGCCTCTCCCTTCCCCAAATCACTGTCACCTTTAGGCCTGCCACTAGCATTTGCAAGCTAGAAACAAGACTACAGCCTGCATATCATGTCTAAATATTGTTAACGTTATAAGTTGGGCTAATGTACCATTAATCAAAATCTATTTCATTTTACCCTGCAAAATATACCTTAACACTGACTCAAAGGCCAGCCTTGAACTCCTGGACTGCTCTTTGGGGGAACCTGGCCTTGCAGGACAAGGCAGCCCCTAGCTCTCAGCCTGGCCTGCTTTCCTCCCCACCCAACCTGCCTCTTCCCCCTCCCCAGAGAGGTCTCACACATGGAGCACCCCAGTGTCTACATCCAAGTTCTTCCCACATTGGACCCCAGTAGCAGATGCCTCTTGGCCACCCCTCAGGCAGCATGAGCAGCATTGTCCACTTTGGGGGAGGCTGGTCCAACAGAAGAGGCTCACAGAGGCCCCAGGAGAGGCCCTAGGGAATTCCAGCATCCCATATACAATAGCATGATGAGGGGAGGGGTCACCTGTGGTCATGCCTTGTAGGCCCCACAAACTTCTCACCCTTTGAGGGGGTAGGCCTGGCCGTGCAAGGGCCTAAGTGGGACTCCTCTATCACAGGACATGGGATGGGGAGACCTCCTTCCTGCAAAATACACCCAAGTGTTCTTGTTGTTGATACAATAAGAGTGGAGCTGGCAGCATTAATATGCTCTCTTTATCCAATGTGGTATTAATTATTATAGCATAATTCTGTTTCCTGATTTACATCATGTTTCTGACTCAATTGTAATTTTCCTCTGGGGCAGGCCTGGCTCCTATTTTGTTATTTCTCCTGGCACCTGTGCTATGATGGATTGAGGGAGTGATGCATTGACTGGCATGCCCATTATTCTCTCAAGCATCTGCCATATGGGCTAGAATTATGGCAATTTCCAAGTTGACTTTGTGGAGATGATCCTTCCCTGACTGCCTCTGACTAATTCATCCATTCTTACACCCTATTTCCTTATCTGGCCCCTGCCAATGGCTTCTTTCCTCCCAACTTTCCCCAACCCAGGCATTATGGTTTAGGAAGTTTTTCTTCAGCATATTCTAATCCATCTGCTAATAGGGTATTTGATGAAGTAATAATTACATTCACACAGGAAGAAAAAAAAAAAAAACCTCTTGGGAAAATTTAACTTTTCTATGTGCTTTCACAAGCCTGCAGCCATAGCCCTGTGGCATCTGATCCCGTCAGATCTCGGAAGCTAAGCAGGGTCAGGCCTGGTTAGTGCCTGGATGGGAGACCGCCTGGGAATACCAGAAGCTGTAGGCTTGGGAGAAGGACCTGGCAACCCCCTCCCAAAAATCAATCTGCCATTGAAAACCCTATGAACAGCAGAGAAGCACTGACAATAATGTTTCCCCTGTTGTACAGAGGGTCGCTATGAGTCGGATACCAACTCGACGGCACCTAACAACAACAACAACAATGTGCTTTCACATTGGTTCCTTGTATTGATCCTTATCACAGCCCTAGGAAGAAGAGAATGTACTTATTATCCCTGGAAGTGTGGAAGGATAAAACACTTACTTGGGCTGACAGGCTTTGTGTATAGAAAAGCCAGAATGGAAGCTCTGGTCTTCTATCCTCTAAAGTGCCCCCCACAAACCAAGTACTGAGTTTAGACACCATGTTGACTTTCTGTGCCAGCCAATGACACTCTTGTGTGGTGGGCAATTCAATATGTTTCCAGAGTTCTGATTACAAAGACTATAAAATCTAACTATAAGTGCCCAACAACCCAACAATCATGTTAATATTAAAAATTCCAATAAACATCTATTTTCTCAGCATACAAATAGGGATAGGTGCACAAGGGAAGGGATGACTGTTGTGTCTGTGTGAGTATGTTTTCATTCAAGTCCTCTGTGTGTGTTCAGCCTTTTCAGATACTTTTCACAAAATGGAGTGACCAAGCAATACATCTTTCTTTCTCAGTGTATTTCAAAGATACATTCAGTGTCATAGCCATTTGAAATGTAAATCATGCTCTTATAAATATTTATAACAACTTAATGAGAAAGTTCTAATTGCTCTTCGATTTCTAATTTCAGTAGAAATTTCAGCTTCATCCCAATCTTAATATCCTGAGGTATATTTATAGGAACCAACCTTCTGTAAGATTGGAGAGTAACTGCTTCTTGCTATGCTATGATCTGCAGATGGAGCAGCTTAATTACTTCAAATCAGCTTCCATGCACCTTCTCTACTCCTTGTGATGCACCTGAGCTGACACACAGCTTAGGAAATGCAGCTTCTCTCTCTGGAGTGTTTCTTCTCTCTGGATAATATCAAAGACCACTGTGGAGTCAGTCTTCCAGAAGATTGTTCAAATTGGGTTACCCTCTGCAGAATAATCTCTCAGAGGATGGTGGAAACAACTCACTCCAGAGGAAGACTAGATGGCATAAGGACTAGACAAACACTTTGGCCTTTCCCTGAGATGTCAATGAACCACCATTGAACATAGAGGGTAGAGTGGGGAACCTTCTGGAAATAGAATAAACATGTAAGAAGTAAAATTCAGAAGGCAGAAAAACACAAGCTATTTTTGGCAACAGGGTGTCCATAGCAGCTGAAGATACTGCTGGGTGCCATTCACTGGTTCAGGGGTTCACTGAGATGGGAGACAGGGAAATAAGCTGGGAGAGTCATGGCCAGCAGCAGGGAGAGAGACAGATGTCAAGGGTGATGACATTAACTCAGATGCCAAATTTAACATTTGAACTTTAACAGCAGCAGGTACCCAGTTTAGGGAAAAGAAATCTGACAAGAATGGGGAAGATGAGTTGGAAAGGAGAGGCTAGACACAGATAGACATGCTAAGAAGATGTATCCCGGTGGCCTACAGTGACAGCACTACAGCAGTGACCGGGTGTTGAAAGAGGAAGGGATTATGAAGGAGGGAGTTAAAGCTATCACAGGGAAGATGTGTGGGACTTTGAGTTGCCCTAGAGTACAGAGTTAGGACAAATGAATGAAAGTGGCATGAAGGCATGCCATGTGGCTCCCACATAAAGACAAGTCCAGGACCACTTCCTCCTGGGAAGTAATACTTTGTGAGGTGATGAGCTCCCTGATGTTGACTTGGCCTCATCCACAGACTGTTGTTAGATGCCATCGAGTTGGGTCCAACTCATAGCGACTCTTACAGGGTTTTCAAGGGCCGATAGTTTCAAGATTGCTTCAGGAGTGGATTGCCATGTCCTTCTCCTGTTTTTAGCAGTGCTGGAGATCAAACCCAGGTCCTCAGAGAGCACAGAGCAGCACTCTACCAACTGAGCTAAAGCACAGCCCTCAACCACAGATAGGATTTTCATATTTTGATATGTTCGCTAGAGAAGAAGTGGGTATGTGATTCAACCTCACTGTCTACTTCATATGAACTTTAAAATTATTTTATCAGACCCCTTCCCCTGATACTTCTGAGAATCTTCAAGAATTGTGACTAAGCCGAGTGCGGTGGCGCACACCTGTAATCCCAGTGGCTTGGGAGGCGGAGGCAGGAGGATCATAAATTCAAGACCAGAGGTAGTCTGCGTAACTTAGCGAGACCATGTCTCAAAAAGTAAAAAACAAAAGAAAAGAAAAGAAAAATGGGCTGAGTGCGCAGCTCAGTGGCCCAGCACTTACAAAGCATGCAGGCACAAGGCCCTGGGTTCAACCCCCAGTACCGCAAAAAAAAAAAAAAAAAAAAAAAAAAAAAAAAAAAAAAAAAAAAAAAAAAAAAAAAAAAAAAAAAAAAAAAAAAAAAAAAAAAAAAAAAAAAAGAAAGAAAGAAAGAAAAGAGAAAAAAGAAAAGAAAAGAAAAGAAAAAGAAAAAGATTTGTGACTAAGTAGACAGTGGGAAGAAGATGGAGAACTAAAAGGACAGAGTTCCCTTTACCCAGAGCCTACAATGGCAAGTAATAGTGCTAAGCATTTTGCACATAGCATGATTATCAGAAAAGGAACAAATAAAACCAAGAATATTTATGGTTTGAAAATCATTTTGAATTACTATTTATTTTCTGATGTCCAAAGAAAATTCTTAGTTGCTGTGGATACCCCCTCCCCATTAGGGCCATGGCTTCATTTTTTTGCTACCTCTGTGATGTTGGAATGGCATGGATGATGTGAACAGAGGATGTTGGGGTGGAACATAGCATAGCAAATCAAGGTACCATTGAACATTTTTTCTAGAAAAAGAAGAAATAATAAAATGGAGAAAAAGGGGTAAATAACAAAATTAATCTCTTATTATTTTTGAATAATTTTGTTTTTATTAAGCTCTCACCTTGAGACAGGTACTATGCTAGGCACTTTAAATAAATAAATTCATTTTATTCTCACAACCTCCTAGTGTGCAAATACATAAACTGAGATCAGAGAGGTTAGAAAATCACTCAGGTCATAAACTTGATAGGTCATGCAAAATCCAGTACTCCAAGCTCAGATGAGACAACAACCAAAAACCCAAATAGAATCTACACAGGGACATTGAATTTATCAATGGGCTCATAATTCTGTTGCTGATTATTGTACTTAAGTTCTATGCCATTGCCATTCCCTCTACAATGGTTCAAAGACTTTACCAGAGTGTTCCAGGCAATCCCCACTGATTCCTGGTCTCAAACATTGCCCTGCTCTACTAACAGCAGTTACACTAGTAGAGAGGTGGTCAAATTGGTATCAAGAGTATGAGATTGAAATGCAAATACTCCAGAAAGGGTCATGCAAGATACACGATTGAGCTTTCCAACTTAAGTTACCAATTTGAGTTTGATAACGGAAAGAGAAGTAATCACAGAGTTGGGACAGAAAAAAAGGGACCCTGGAGAAAAGAGGAAAGAAGAGAAAATCATTAATGAGTTATTCTCCTGGGAGCCTTCCCTAATACTTTTTATCAGAAGGGGAGCCCCGCCCCATGCTCCTAATGGTACCTCTGAATTCTCCATAGACCTGAGCTCCAAAAGAGGAGGGACTGGCTCTGTGTTGCTAATCACTGTAGCCCAAATATCAGGCTGATCCACAGTCAACACTCAGAAAATGTTGACGAAATGGATGCAGAAATGAATGAATACAACCCCCATCCAGCCGACAGACAGGCTATGCCTCAAGATGACCCACTAATCATCCTTGCCCAGATGTTTGTGTATTTATGCTGTTTCCATGTTGTTGTTGTTATTGTTAGGTGCTGTCGAGTCGTGTCCGACTCATAGCAACCCTTATAGGGTTTTCAATGGCTGATTGTTTCGGGATTGCCTTGGGAGTGGGTTGCCACGTCCTTCTCCCATTTTTGTGGTGCTGGGAATTGAACTCAGGACCTCAGAGACTGCAGAGTGGTGCTCTACTAACTGAGCTAAATCACAGCCCATTTCCATGTTAATCATCAAATATTTGTGGATTTTTATGTGCCTATGTCAATCATTTACCAAGAACTTCTTATGCTCAATGCCTTTGGAAACATTGCACCTTATAGGAACAAAAGTTCACAGCAAATCCATCTAAACTCTTCATGAAGATTTCCTAGCCCCTGAAATAGGTTGGTTGTCATAGAAAAAGCACCATCTTTAGGGTCAAAATACTTGCGTTTGAATTCCGTCAACACTGCTACCCAAAGTATTCCCTCTCTGATCCTCTGTTCTCATCAGTAAAATTAAAATAATAATAAGTGTAAGGTGAGAATTCTATGAAGTTGCTTGTGTAATGCGTGTGGAACCTGGTAGGTATCTGGTAAGTGTGAGTTCACTTCCCTCTTCCTACTGAATGAAAAAGTCAATAGACAGAAGAGTTATCTCCTGAAGACTTCGGGTTCTCAGTCTTTACCTGAGCTGATAAGGCCTCCCAAGTTAGAGCCCAGTCCCATCACTTTAAAGATGAAGAAGAGATGCAGAGATAAGCTGCAGCCTGCTCAAGGTTGTACCACTGATTGTCAAGGCACAAAGGCCCCAGGCTCCTGACTTCTGGCCCCAGAGTCCCCTTACCACAACATCACTGCCCAGTTAGTCCTTTTGGGCTGCACTGGAATTGCCAGTTGGGCAGCTGTGCTCCCAGCTTTCATGGCTGGCCCCTTCCATGTTTCCAGGGATGTGTGTCCTGTATTAATGCTAGCCTTCCAGTGGAGTTGGCCTGGACTGACTTCCTCACTCTGTCACCTTCTTAATGACTTATAAGGCAAACCAGATATGCAGCTCCAAGTAGCTGGGTCTGTGGGCTGTGCTTTCATTCTGTCAGCCCTTCAGATGACAAAGAGGTGTATAAGCTCCTGTATGTGTAGAGATGCCTAGGATAGGAATAGGAATTTGAGAGGTGGCATTGTTAGAAAAAAACAACAGGTGATAGATTCTCTGGGAACGTGCCAGCTGCCACTGGGCACAGAAGTCTCCATTATGTGATTAAAGCCTTTTCTTGGACTCTGCCTGACATAAGAGTGGGAGTATTGCATGGGTCCCTCACTTGTCTGCTGCAGCACCTTTTTTTAAGTATGAGAAACCAAGATCTAACTAAAGGAAAAGACTCCTCTGAATCACACAGGAAATTAGATGGGACAGAATAGCGAAGACAGATCCAAACACAAACCTACATCTGCCAATCATTTGATGTGTTAATGTCTCCCATTGTGGCTGTGAATTTTCTTATTTTGCCTAGTAATTTTGTTGAGTTTTGCTTTATACAGAAAAACTCTGTTATATAGACTAAAGTAAGTTAGAGATTTATGAGGATTTTGTAGAGACCTTTTTGACTCCTAACATTAGACACAAGAATATTACATGTTCCTATCTTTTGCCTTTATAGCACCAAATAACCACAACAACTTTTGATTTAATATTTATCTAACTGATATTAACAGAGTTGCCTAGCTTGGAGTATCTTCTTCTGTCCTTTTGTTTTTAATACTTCTATGTCCTTATGTTTTATGTGTGTGTTTTATAAACAGCATTTAGCTAGATTTGTTGTCATTGTTTAAAAGTAACCTGAGCATCCTTGCCTTTTAACTAGTCTCTTTACATTTATTGTGATTGTTGACATATTTTAATCAATTTAACCTTCTTATTTTCCTAAAACATTTTTTATCTATCTTTTATTTTTGTAAATGAACATATGCAGCATAGATGTAAGTAATAGGGCATAGTAGTACTTTGGCAAATGTTGTCCTAAAACCCCTCTTGTAAACTACAGCATAATTAAGCAATAGAAACCCTCTCCATCCCTTGAATAGGTGACTTTTATGATCCTAAATAATAGATTTTTTAATTTTACTTGACCTTGACCTTTATAGAAATGGTTTCATGCTTCACGTACTCTTCCATAATTTGTTTAAATTTTTGCTAATTTTGTCTCTAAAATTAACCTGTGTAAGTACATATAGCTGTAGTACATTAATTTTAACTGTTATGTATTATTGCATGGGTAAATACCTCATAATTTATTCACCCACTCTTTCCTTGTTATTACTTGGGTAGCTTCCAGTTTTTTGTTGCTATAAACACTCTTGTATATTATTCCTGCAGCCTAAGTACAAAAGAGCCTGCAGCCATAGCCCTGCAGCAACTGATCCCGTCAGATCTCAGAAGCTAAGCAGGGTTGGGCCTGGTTAGTACCTGGATGGGAGACCACCTGGGAACACCAGAAGCTGTAGGCTTGGGAGAAGGACCTGGCAACTCCCTCCCAAAAATCAATCTGCCATTGAAAACCCTATGAACAGCAGAGAAGCACTGACAATAGTGTTTCCCCTGTGGTACAGAGGGTCGCTATGAGTCGGATACTGACTCGACGGCACCTAACAACAACAACAACAAGTATAAAAGTTTCCCTAGGGCATATATCTTAAAAAGAGATTAACCTGGCTTTGTACATGTTCAATTTTATAAGATAAGGCCTATGAGATCATTGTTTTTTCCATAATAAGTGCACCAATTAACATATTCACCTGCAGTTTCTATTGGCCCATGTGCTTACTAACAGTGTTGTCAGACTTGTTTATTTTTGCCTGGATAACAAATGTAAAGTACTCTCTCTCTCTTTATGGTCCTGATCTGTATTTCTCTAAAGAAGGAGACAGTTGTTTCAAGCAGTAGGAAATGCTGAGCTGCATAAAATGCTGCTTCTCTGCTGTTTTGGTTTAATGGGTCAACCTTCTCAAGGGGGGGTCTTCATTTTAATAGGAGATAACTCCTTGACCCAAAGGAATGGCTCTTAAATAACGGACAATCAGCCCTGCTACCTGCCAATAAGACAGAAAGGCTAGAAAGAAGAGCAAGCTCCCAGCACTCCTACACCTAGAGTTACCAAACATCCTGGTTTGTCTGGAACTGAGATGTTTCTCTGGCTGGGAGACTTAGAGTTTTGAAACTAGGAAAATCCCAGGCAAACCAAGACTAATTAGTCACTGCTCACACTGCACACTTGGATTCTCCTTGACCCTGTTAGTCCTAATGTGCTTTAATCCATGCAAGGAGCCTAACCTTCCTGCACACACAGACCCCAAAACTGGACCATATATGGCAGGTGACAGCCTATAGACTATAGTCTGTAGCCGTCTTTTTACCTGAAAAAAGAAGAAGAAGAAGAAGGAGGAGGAGGAGGAGGAGGTGGAGGAGGAGGAGGAGGAACTGTTTTCAGGGGCCATCACTTAATGGCCAGGATGAGTGAAAAACTTTTATTTCTCACTTCCAAAGAAAAGTCCAGATCACACTGCATTTTTATGTCAGTACATTTCTCAATAGCTGTTTTTCAAAAAATCCCTATTTCCCCAGGCTGGAGAAATATAATGTCTCAGCAGACATCTCAGAAATGACACAGACTCCAGGGCCAGTCTGCCTGGAGAAGCAGCCACATGATACAGAGCTGCACGGCATGGCCGGGAAGTCTGAACTCTGCCTCCCCCACAGCCCCGGATGCACCCAGCAGTTCGGGATGGATGGCTGTGTCTAAAAGCAAATTTATTAGGGCTCTTGCTACAGGCTGGTCTTTCAGGCAATGAAGATGACAGGAACCCTCATTGTCAATGTCTCTCCTTTGCCACAGTTAAGACAGCACCAGCCAACATCTGTGTGGGTGGTTTCTCATCCTGCAAATAAACATTCAGCAGGAGCACATGGGTACAGATACAGATATACTGGTTTCAAAAAGCCTTTTTTTTTTTTTTTTCAGTATTGAGAGTGGGGTTGAACCCAGGGCCTTGCACATGTTAGGCAAGTGCTCTACCACTGAGCTGCACCCCCAGCCCCTTTATTTTTTATTTTGAGACTGGATTTCCCTAACGTTGCACAGGTTGCCTCTGGTCTCAACCTTGTGATCCTCCTGCCTCAACCTCTTGAGCTGCTGGGATTACAGGCATGCACCATGGTGCCTGGTGTGAAAAGATTTGGATAGTTCCTCTCCATTGTCCTCACCTCTATAAGCCATCTCCAGGACACCAGCCGTGTGCCAGAAGTTGTGCAAGAGTAGCTGTGTCCCTTTGGAGACATCACAGCCCCCCTGCTATTGCACAGATCAGCTAGGATTTAGCTCAGTTGGTAGATTGCCACTCTACAATCTCTGAGTTCAATTCCCAGCACCGCAGAAATGGGAAAAAGACGTGCCAATCCACCCCTGAGGCAATCCCCAAACAATCAGCCATTGAAAACCCTATGAGGGTCTCTATGAGTCAGACACAACTCCACAGCACCTAACAACTAAAATGCACAGGTCCTCCCTGGGGAATGAGGTGCCCCTGCCCTTCAGGCTAGCCAAATCTGATGCCAGGAAGCCGTGGAATTAGCCAACCAACCTGCTGGTGCTGCATCTGATTATATAATCTGCAGCCAGTTTTTCTAGCCAACACCCCATTTTTTTAGCGGTCACTTTTCTCCCTTAAAATGGCTTACAAATCAGATTCTTGAGAGCATGTTTAAGGTGCCCACACCACAGAGACTATGTATAATGACAAATGAGGTTTCTCGGATCAAACACTGCATCCAGTCCTTTGGCTAGAAAGACACTCTCAAAGTAAATGCCCTTTGCGTAGATACCCTGGCAGCCAGCCAGGCTTCACTGGAGGGACCTCTCTGTGACACAAAGAAACACCCATTTTCCTCTCAAATTGTGACAAAAGTCACTAATGAATCTGTCTCTAAGGAGGATTTGGACAACTACTCTAAACCAGATGCCAGCAGGACTGTTTTACATTTGTGAATTTAGGTTCCCTCTCAGAATACTGTTCTTATTCAATGTAGGTAGAGGCCAGCCTCCGAGGCCTTGCCTCCTGGTGGGGTAGGACCCAAGCATGGTATTTTAAAAGTGTGCCCTTGGCAATTCTTTGTGTTCTGTTTGGGAACAACTGCCATGGAGATGAAAGACAGAAAATGAGTTTACAAGTGGAAGGAAGCCTAGTCTTCCTCTTTCCAGCCCCAGGAGGCTATCTTCTTATCTGTAAATTTGTGTTCTTGTTGTTATTGTCAACATGGGACCAAAACAGTTTTTCACTGGAGGATTGCACTCAGAGTCAGGTACAAACTGCGATCAGCTTAGTGTGGCTTAGCACAGCAGTTGGGCTTCTGTAATGAAATACTGGACAGAACAATATATGTTCTATAATGACATACTGGGCAGAACAATAAGGTTTTGAAGCCTTGGCAGTCTGAGGTCAATATGTCCTGTAGTTTGGTTCCTGGTGTGGCCCCTTTGTTGTTTGCAGAGGTATATTTCTGTCTGCTGTGGGCTCACACTGTGAAAAGCAGAGGGGAAGCAAGCTGTCTGGTGCTTCTTCTTCCAGGGACACTAATCCTATCATGAGGGCTCCACCCTCATGACCTGTCTCCTCCCAAAGGCCCCATATCCTAATGCCATCTCATTAGGGGTTAGAGATTCAGCATATGAATCCCTAGCATGAAGTCCATAGCTGAGACCTTCTGAAGAGTCATAATAAAGAGCAGAAAAGTCTTGGAGTTGGACCCTCTTTAGTCTCTTTAGTCTACTTCCCACTCCTGACTTTTCGGGACATGCTTTTCCCAGATGGAAACTGGCACCCTCAAGACTCTGCTTCATGCAGAAAATTCAGCAGACCATGAGTACCACCCAGGTGGCTGAGCAGCCCATGAAGGATGAAGTGAATGGTGGTCACAAAGAGGAAGGATGTATGATTTGACAGAAATGAGAGCTCCAAAATGTCTAACTCCTCAAGGCTTAACTGACTCCCCTAATCTGTGCCCTGGGATCTCCTGGGCCACCATTTCCATAAATGCAAAATGGTAGAATTGAAAAAGAAAGAAATATCTTGACTAAAATCCTAGCTCAAACCACAGGCTGTCCCTATGACATCAGTCAAGTACTCTCTTTGAACCTAGAATTTAGTTGAAAAATCTATGTTATGAAACCCCATCTTAACAGAAGGCACATGATAAGTTTTGCACTGCAGTTGGTGCTAAACTAAGGGTAGCTCAATAAATGTATTTCCTGAATTTTCCACACCCTCTGTGGCCCATCCCTAATTTCACCTTCCCTACTTTACATTGCCTGCAGCCATACCACTGTTACATCTGATCCCATCAGATCTCGGAAGCTAACCAGGGTCGGGCCTGGTTAGTAGTTGGATGAGAGACCACCTGGGAATACCAGGTGGTATAGGCTTAGGAGAAGGACCCAGCAACCCACTCCCAAAAAGCAATCTGCCATTGAAAAGTCTATGAATAGCAGAGAATCAGTAACAATACTGTTTCCCCTGTTGTACGTAGGGTCACTACAAGTTGGATACCGAGTGGATGTATATTTCCCTTATATTTTCTCCCCACTCATTCCTGGATCTCCAAGGAACACAAGAAAAGTCAGGAACCCATGCAGATTGTAGCCATATTAATTCATGCTGATATGCAATCTTTCAGCATTTCTCTTTCTGATGTCATCAGTGGCACTCTGGGGCTGTTCTCTGTTTTCTGATCCTGCCTTGCATCTCTTAACTGAGCAGGTGATTCACCTCAGCCTCACTGAAACACAGATCCTGGACTCTTTCTTTCCTCCCTTCCTTTCTCCATCCCTCTGCCCTTGGTCTCTCTTTCTGACCCTCCTGAACTATTTCTAGCTAACCCTTTCCTCATAATGCAATTAACTCCTTATCTTTCATCCTCAAATCCACTCCACGTTCCTCCCAAACTATACAATGGCCCCCTGGCTGCTGCTCACTCACTCCCTCTGAGATGTATGCCTACTTGCTGCATTTTTTTTCATGAAATATTCTAGTTCCTGCTGTCTGGCATTTATCCCCATCCAACACTAGGGAGAGAGGAGAAGAATTGAATTTTCGAATTCAGTTTTTGAATTATGGTGCTGGAGATGAGTATTGAATATGCCATGGACTGCAAAAAGAACCAACAGGTCTGTCCTAGAAGTGGTGCAAACAGAGTGCTCTTTGGAAGCAAGGATGGTTAGACTGCATCCTATGTATTTTGGACATGTTGTCAGGAGGAACCAATCCCTGGAGAAGGACATCATGTTTTGAAGAGTGGTGGGTAAATGTAAAAAAAAAGGAAGATCGCAAATAAGATAGATAGACACAGTGGTGGCAACAATGAGTATAAGCACAGAAATGATCACCTGGATTGTGCAGTATTGAGGATTGTTTTGTTCTATTGTACATAGGGTCACTAAGAGTCGGACCCAACTTGAGAGCACCTAGCAACATCAACAACACTGAAATTGTTCATAGTAACCTCACCATTCTCAAATCTAGTCCACCCTCTGTTCTCTTTTCTGGCCTGGTCAAAGGATAAAGAAAGCAAAGGGAGGGAGGACAGCAGGAAACACAGGCTGAGCAGCCACTCTCTCTCAAGCATTCGTCTGGGCACCAGTTAAACAGAAAGAATTAAGGTTCAGGATTATATCATGGAGAACTTTAAACACTATACTATGGAGTTTGTGCTTAATTTGGTGGGCAATTGGAAACCTTAGCAGGGATATCATTTGAATTATCAGAGATGGGCCTTGGGAAACTGAATCTGTAGATGATAATATAAAAAGTGGTAAGGAAAGAAACCCAGGGTCTCTGCTCTCAAGGAGGCTATAGATCACTTGGAAGATAAAGCTAAGGAATTAGGAAGACCAGACTGGTCCAGAGCTGCTTCCAGCATCACAAGATGGACCGTGAGGAAGGACAGGATTTGAGTCTTGCCAAAATGAGAGAGAGAGAGAGAAAGAGATATGGAGACTGCATCTCAGTGGTAGAGCCATGAAGGCTCAGAGCTAGCCAGAGTTGGGCCTGGCTGTGCTCCTTTCCTTAGACATGGCTCAGCCCCTGACTTTTGCAGTTTAGCTGCTGAATCTCAGTTGTCTCTTTGAGCAAAGGTTGGCAAATTCTTCTCTAAGAGGCCAGGTAGTAAATGTTATAGGCTTTGCAGGCCCAAAGTCTCTATCATAACTACCCCACTCAGCTCCTGGAGCCCAAAAGCAACCCAGATGATTCATAAATGAAGGAGCATGGCTGTTACAAGGAAATTTTATTTATGGACATTGAAATTTGAATTCCACGTAAATTTCACATAACATAAAATAATACTTATCTTCCTCTTTCTGACCATTTAAAAATGTGAAAACCATTCTTAATTCAGAGACCATATAAAATAACAGGTGGTAAGTTGCTTTGGCCTGTGGGCCTGAGTTTGCTGGCCCCTGCAGTAGAGGACTAAAGGCCAGAGCCCACAGAGCCAAGGCCTGGGTGCATGCCTGACCTTGGCCATTCACCAGATGTGGAGCTGAGCAAAGCCTCTTCACTTCTCTGCCTCAGCTTCCCCACTGCATAGTGGAGAGAAAGATGTCACAGCATCTGCCTTCTCTGGTGGTTGTTAGGATCAAATAAGAAGGATACCTTGAACCCATGACACTTCCCAGAGACATGGAGGAGCATCAAAGTGCTGAAAATGAGAGCGTGTTAGGAGGAAACTTGATGTTTGTTGCTGTCAGACTCAGGGTCTAGTTCAAGACCTATTGTTCGAGCATTAGAAGCCAATTCCTTACTTTCCTCTTATGTAAAGTAGGAATGATATTACTCTCAAGTGCAGAGAAGGGGTGATATAATAAATATGATGGCTCTTAGGAAAGTTAATGAGGCTCCATATCCCACAGCATCTAGATGGTAACATCTAATGCCATTCTGCACAAAAGGAACCAGGGCTCCCTAGAAAAATGGCTGATTCTAAGACTGAGGCAGGGGTTTAAAACATAAGCCTGAAGCACATGTGCTTCCATACAAGAAGAAAGTGCTCAAAATACACACACAAATCCATGCACACACACACATACACAATGTTGGTGTGTGTCAAGGGAGCACAGGAAGCAATGGAAAGAGCTCCAAATGGCCCAAGTTGGAGCAATGAGGGTAAAATAATAAAGTAGTTTTGAATGATAATCCAAAGTATTTAATAAATATCCAGGAGTCCACACTATTATAAATAAAAGAATAAATAAATTAAAAATTTAGAGAAAACAGACAAATCTCCTATGCAAAATAATTTCAAATAACTTATGTAAATACTCCATCTTCAAGGAGGAGAGCAAAACTCCCCCTCCTTACATGAGGGCTGCAGGTAGAGACTTCCTTCCAAAGACTACAGTTTAGAAAAGGAGAAGAAAAATATCTTTACAGTGGGGAAACCCAGCAACACTATCTCAGCCTAAAGATCAAGGTCAACAGCAATAGTAATAAGTCATGAAGATACATGTGCCCTTCATATGGTGTGATGAAAAGCACATTTTATCTCTGTAGTTTTCCTCCCACAAACCCATAACCCTATTCTAATCATGAGAAAAATACCAGGCAAATCCCACCTCCTCTCCCTTCACCCCTTCACTCCCAAACAATCTCCTCTTCCACATCCAAGTCACATGGACTTTCCACCTCTGTTGTGTAGATCAGCTTAGTTTTTCTTCCAGTGACAAAGGCTCCTTTTTTCAAGATGACAAGATTTCATAAAAGATGGTCCAGAAATTATTAGGTTCTCTTATGCCAACTCGGGGAGATAGGAAGATCTGTCAACATTCCCAGATTTAAAATGTTTGTCTTCTCACACGCTACTCACAGCAGACTTGAATTGATTTATATCATCTTCTTGATCATTGCTGTGAGGATGTAAATTGCCTTGCTCAATTTGTTAATGGAAATGATAGACTGGAAGCCTATGTGGTGCCTGGCATAATGGTCCATTGTCTACGCTGAGAGACTTCTGGCTGAGGAACAGAAAGTAGAGTGTTTGTCTTTCCCACATATTTCATGCAACTGAGAGTCTCTCTGGGCTCAGGGTTCAAGACAGGAAGTAACTGTGGAAATATAAGAAGGAATCCAGATAAAAACTAGAATCTAGTCGATCACATTCCAAGTCACCCATCTAGATGGAATTCAATTCTGGGTCTGATTTTTAATCTGTGTTATTTTTTTCCCAGTAATGTTATTTTCTTAATAATTTTTTAGTGTAGAAAATAATGGGCCTCATTAACTGTGCTATTTTTTAATAAAATACCTGCTATTATTAAATGCTGCAGGTAATTTTTGTGCTTGATTTATCTGCTTGTTATTAAAAATCTATAGTTTCTCTGATCTGAGTGACATTTATCCATTCTTCACAGTGCATCTGAATGGAAAGAGAAAAAATGCAAGGAGTTGAAATGAGTAAAGGGCAGATCTATTTTCTACTCCAATTTCAACCCTGAGTGACTTGAACAAGGCAATTACCTTCCCTGTCCCTTAATTTTTTTCAATTTAAAACAGAATTAGCAATATCTGTCTCTTACCTGAAGTCCCAGAGATAATGAGGTGAAGTTGAACCCTTTTTCCAGGAACACCTTTACAATAAAGCTACTGAACATAGAAAATGTGGAATTTCTGTATCTCCTACAAGCCAGTGAGTATTTATAACATGTCACACTTGATACCAGATACCTTCAGAAACGGTCAGGTTTCTGGCCATTTGTTACTGGTTATTGGATTAAGATTTGTCTTGTGGAGGGAAAATATTTTCTAGGCATGACAAGAAGAGTGGGAATTTATAACAAGTGCCATGAGTCTGGGCACTTAATCCAGACTTGGGGACATGAGCAGTTATTAGTCACAGGCTATTGTCACTAGGTCTTTTTCAATCATTTTAAGTGTTTTTCATATCCTGGGCACTAGAAGGAGTGTTAAATACCAGCCAACATCCACATTTATCATTCAATCTACTAACATAAGGAAATGTTTATTCTTATCGGCCGGCACTGTTTGAAGCAGTTTCTA
Source organism: Pedetes capensis (assembly GCA_007922755.1). Classification (NCBI taxonomy): domain Eukaryota; kingdom Metazoa; phylum Chordata; class Mammalia; order Rodentia; family Pedetidae; genus Pedetes; species Pedetes capensis. The sequence continues at coordinate 52,033 of VMDO01011076.1, read as the reverse complement.
AACAATGCCGCACCATAAATAACCATGTTTTCAGTGCCCTGCAGAATGATAAAGCACAAGCTTCAGTTCTGCTGCCCAGACCCCAGGCCTCCCTAGCTCAGCATTCATCACAGACTGCTGCAGCCAAAGCAGAATTCCATCCCAGATTTATCCCTGGTCACTCATCCAGTGAGAACACACTGCAGTGATGCTCCACCAACCGAACCTCGGGCAGAGCATCACACAATGGAGCTCAGACCCTTCTACAGGGGCTATGGGTGGGTGAGTTATAGCAGCAAAGTCTTAATCAGTTCCCACTGATACCCAGAGCAAAAAGGTCACCAATAAAATGCAGTCTTGCTCTCAGCAGGGTTGGAATATTCCAAGGCCTGCAAAGCTCATGCTACACAATGCACATGCGGAAAAACTATGCCATGAAACAGTAAGGGATGTGGGGGAGAGAGGTGGGAAGTGTGTGGTGTACAATCAACTTAACCACATAAAATTATATTACTTTATTGCTCAGTTTAATGCCACTAACCTAAACAAAATACTGATTGGTCCAGGTGCCAGTGGCAGTACGGCGCCACCTGCTGGCAGTCTTCAGCCTCAAGTTTCCATATCTGGGTCCTGTGGCTGGCTGAGACCCCAGAACATACTCAGGTGTTTCAGGAATCTTCAGATAATTTAGTATCATCAACCAGACTGGGAGAGTCAACTTGTTGTTAGGTGCTGTCAAGTTGATTCCAATGCATAGCAACACTATCACTCCTAGACTCTGTACCAGGGGCATGATCTTTTTTATGTTTAAACTCATTGTTGCAGACACTGTGTCAAACCATCTAGTTAAGGATTTTCCTTTTATTTGTTGACTTGCCACTCTGTCAAACATGATGTCCTACTCCAGAGACTGGTCTCTCCTGACAACATGTCCAAAATTCACCAGACTCAGTTTAGCCATGCTTGCTTTGACAGAACACTCTGATTGCACTTCTTCTAGGACTGATCTATTGCTTCTTTTGGCAGTCCATGGTATATTCAATATTCGTCTCCAGTAAAATAGTTCAAAAGCATCAGTTTTTCTTCTATATCCCTCATTCATTATCCAGCTTTCACAATCATATGATGTGACTGAAAATACCATGGCATGAGTCAGGCATACCATCATCTTCAATGTGACATCTTTACTTTTCAACACTTTAAAGAGGTCTTTTGTAACAGCTTTTCCCAGAGCAATGCATCTTTTGATTTCTTGACTGCTGCTTCTGTGGGTGTTTGTTGTAGAACCAAGTAAAACAAAATCTTGGGCAACCTCAATCTTTTCTCTGATTATCATGAAGTTGCTTAATGACCCAGTTGTAAGGATTTTTGTTTTGTTGATGTGGAGGCACAATCTATACTGAAGGCTGTGTTCTTTGATCTTCATCAGTAAGTGTTTCAAATCCTTTTCACCATCAGCAAGCAGCATTGTGTCATCTGCATAATACAGATTGTTAATGAGTCTTCCTCCAATCCTGATGCCATGGTCCTCCTCATAATATCCAGCTTCTTGGATTATTTGATCAGCATAGAGATTGAAGAGGTATGGTAAAAGGAGACAGGCTTGATGCACATTTTTCTTAACTTTGAACCAGAAAGTGTTTCTTTGTTCTGTTTGAATGACTGCCTCCTGGTCCATATACAGATTCTCATGGGTACAATTAAGTGTTCTGGTTTTCCCATTCTTCTCAATGTTATGCATAATTTGTTATGATCCATACGGCCAACTGCCTTTGCACAGTCAATAAAACATAGACAACTTTCTGGTATTCTCTGCTTACAGATTATATCCATCTGACATCAGATATGATGTCCCTTTTTCCATGTCCTCTTCTGTATCCAGCTTGATTTTCTGGTAGTTCCCTGGCTTATACAGCTGTAATTGCTTTTGAATGATCTTTAGCAAATTTTTACTTGCATGTAATATTAATGATATCATTCAATAATATCCACATTTGATTGGATCCCTTTTCTTGGGAATAGGCACAAATATGGATCTCTTACAGTCAGTTGGTCAGGTAGCTATTTTCCAAATGTCTTGGCATAGACAAGTTAGCACCTCCAGGGCTGCATCTGTTTATTGAAACACCTCTATTGGTATTCCATCAATTCCTGGAGCTGTGTGTTTCACCAATTGTTTCAAGGCAGCTTCCATTTTGTCCCTCAGTACAATTGTTTCCTGATCATATGTAACCTCTTGAAATGGTTGGTTATCCACCAAATCTTTTTGGTATAATGACTCTGTGTATTCCTTCCATCTTCTTTGTATGTTTCTTGCATTATTTAATATTTTCCCTGTAGAATCCTTCCCTATTGCCACTTGAGGCTTTAATTTTTTCTTCAATTCCTTAAGCTTGAGAAAAAAAGACCATGTTCTTCCCTTTTGGTTTTCTATCTCCAGCATGTGTCATTATAATATTTGATTTTGTCTTCTCAAGCTGCCTTTTGAAGTCTATTTAGTTATTTAACTTCATCATGTCTTCCTTTTACTTTAGCTGCTCAACATTCAAGGGAAAGTTTCCTTGTAGGCATATGGATATTTTTCTATCACTGCTAGCATTGTACTTCAGGACAGATCTTGAGACGTCTTTTTTGATGATGAATGTAACTTCCTTTCTCTTCAATCTGTCATTCCTGGGATAGTACCCCATATGATTATCTGATTCAAAATAGCCCATGCTAGTCCATTTTGGCTCTCTGATGCCTAGAATGTTGATGTTTATGTGCTCCGTTTCCCTTTTGACAATTTCTAATTTTCCTAAATCCATACTACATATTTTCCAGGTTCCAGTTATTAATGGATGTTTACAGTTGTTCCTTCTCATTTTGAGTCATGCCACATCAGTAAGTGGAGGTCTCAGGGGCTTTACTCCATTCTTGTCATTAAGGTTGATTCTACTTTAAGGAGGCAACTCTACCCTAGTTTTTTCTTGAATGCCTTCCAGTCTGGACAGGGGCTCATTTTCCAGAACTATGTCTGACAGTGCCTGCAGCGGTAGCACCGTGGCATCCGATCCTGTCCAATCTCGGAAGCTAAGCAGGGTCAGGCCTGGTTAGTACTTGTATAGGAGACTGCCCAGGAACACCAGATGCTGTAGGCTCAGCAACCCACTCCCCAAAATCAATCTGCCATTGAAAGCCCTTTGAAAAGCAGGGAAGCACTGACAATAGTGTTTCACCTGTTGTATTTAGGATTGCTATGAGTCAGACAGCAATTCAACAGCACCTAACAACAACATATCAGACAGTGTTTCTCTGCTAGTCATAGGATCTTCAATGGCTAATTGTTTCATGTGTGGGCAACCCCACTCTTTTGGGGCCATGACCCAACACTGGGGACTCTATGGCCATAACCATCTCTGGCAGGCCCACTGGGCTCCACTCTGGAAATTACTAGTTCTCCTCCTTCTCTTCCTCATTAACTTAGAGGGGTTAAGGAGGAATATTTTGCCAGAGATTTGGGGAGTAAAATCAGGAAATGACAGCATAAGACAAGATTATACTTTCTTGAATTTACTATAAAATACCACTATTCCTTGCAATGCACTGAGTAGTCATCACCATGGGAAATGACTTTATTTTTATTTTGGTGTTTTGTTTTGTTGATTGGTTTGGTTTGGTTTTGGTTTGATTTTTTTTGCTGTACTGGGGGACTGAACCCAGGGCCTTATGCATACTTTGCAAGTGCTCCACCACTGAGCTGTGACCCCTGCCCCCCCCCCCTTTTTAATTGTTATCTTGAGACAGAATCTCACTAAGTTATGCAGGCTGCTTTTGGCCTTGAAATTGTGATCCTCCTGCCTCCTGACTTGCTGGGATTACAGACATACACCACCGCACCAAAATTTATCGCTAGCTGTGTCTTTTTGCAAGTCCTTCTTCCAACCACAGGGCTCAAGTTACCTCTCCTATTCTCTCCCCTATAACTTTTACTCTTGCTGGTTTAATATTTCCCCATAAAAGACCAATTCTGCATTTTTTTTCCTCACCTTGAATGAGGCTTTGAGCATATTTTCTCTGTCCAAAATCAAAAAAAGATCCTCAGCCAAACCAAGGGCTATCTAGTTTGTTGTCTCTCTGCAATATGAAGCCAACAAAGCTTCTAATGCAGGTTTATTTTTTCTTTTCTTTCTTTCTTTTTTTTTTTTCTTTGCATATCCACCCAGTCAAATTTTCAGGCAGGACTATTAGCCACCTGCCTCCACACACACACATTCCCAGCCTCCCCACCACGTACCCACACACCCAACTCTACCCCTAAGCAGAGAAGAGGGAGGATGGAGCGTGTGATGCCTGCTGTCTGTTGGAGTCCTGCGTTTCAGTGTCTCAGCCCTGGAGGCAGACTGGGCAATGTGTCAGAGAGATAGAGATCCCCTGCCTCTTCAACCACACACACGATGTCCATTTTTGACCCTTGGCCCTCACTGAGCTACTGCCCTCTGTTCTCCCTTTCACTGACAAACCAATTAAGAATGGAGTCTCCACCCACTACCTCCACTTTCTCCTCTCTCATGACTCAGCCCACCTGGTCAGCCATCACTGACCACGTGGTCCAGCTTGCCAACCCCAGAAAGGGAGTTCCCAGCATCATCTTCCCTCCACCTGCCACTGGACACTGCCCACCCCAGCTTGACCCCAAGCTATAGTTGTCTCTCCCTCCATGGACATGTGTGTCCTCTCACTTTCTCCTAGTTCCCAAGTCTCACATGAACCCAGACTTTTTTCACAGCTCTTGATCTATATAGTGACCTGCCTATCCTCAAGGTCAACTTACCCACAAGGCAACTTAGCAACCCCCCCCCAGACTGCTTTTCCTCTGCAGGTCCCATGCCAGTGACAGTCAGCCTCATTCCCCTCCACTCCCTCAGACCAAAAGCCAGGTCAGTCACATTTTCAGCAGGCAAGTCCCCTGCTCTTCCAGCTGAGATACCGCCAGATTCCTCCTTTCCTACCCATCCATGTGTCCTGCTGGGGCCCCAGCTCAACCCCTCCAGGTCCTCTAGCCTCGCCCACCTCCATCCAAGCTCTACCCTGCCAAAGCCAAGTATCTGATCAGGTTAATCCCCTGTTGACATCTACGGGCAACATCCATGGTTGCCCATCAACTTCAGAATAAATTAGGAACTCTCTACCCTGTTATAAAATGCCCTTCCTGATTTGGCCTCTGTCTTCCTTTTCAGCCAAGGCCCCCCATACTTCTGCCCACAGCCAAGTTCCATCCAGCTGCAATCACATCCTAGCACTTCCATCGTGCCATGATCCTTCTTGATGCCTTTGTACTTGCTGTTTTCCCTACCTATAGCTACTGAACCCTTCTCAGCCTGCCCACCTCCTACTTCTATTTTAGAACCTCACCACATAGCAACTCCTCCTCCAGGCAGCTTCCCTGACCAAATAGATGGAGAACTCTGCATTGCCATCAACCTCCATGCACTTAAGCAGATAACACTACACTATGGTCTGTAGGGCTATTTTCTAATTTGCATATGTTAATATTTTTATATTGTATCAGTATTTGCAAAGGCCTGTGTATGCTCCCTTGATGTTCCTGCTCCCCTTGAGAAGGTAACCACTTTCACCACTCCTCATGTGTGGTACTTCTCTGTCTCCCCTATAGACTGTGAGCTCCTAAAGAAGAGACCAGAGACTAAGACTTTCAATCATGTCCCCAGCCCATAAGACAGGGCCAGGGACATAGTAAGTGCTGGATAAATTCTTGCTGATTTATCACTTAATATGTTACAATTTTTGCCTTCTTTCAAGAACACTGCAAAGTTTGAGATCTGGCTCTAATGTCTGCATGTAAAATTGAATCACAAAATATATGGACGCTGCTCTCTTTTATTAAAAAGAAATCAGATTTATCTGAATTGTTTTCCAGGAAGTGAAAAAAGGCATGCTTTAAAAGGATGGTTGATGGACCTTTGAGGAATGGCCAGAGGATGAATTGGTTGCTCAGCATATATCAAACGAGATATGGCCCCAAAATTTCTCTGCACAAAGAGAGTCACCTCATGTTTGCAAGACATTCCACAGAGGTGGATTCAGCTTGTTCCTTGTGACCTAGCGTGACATAGTGAAAGCCACAAGTCTACAGGCTTTCACTCTAAGAAGGAACAGCGTCAGCTGTAGCTGCCAGTAGCAGGAGTCTCAACTGCCAGTGACTCTCAGCCCTTGATGCACAGGAGAAATGTCTGGAGAGCTTCAAAAACTTTGATGCCTGGGCTGCACTGCAGGCCACTTAAATCAGAAGCTCTAGGGTGGAATCCACACACTGCAATTTCTCAAGACTCCTTACGTGATTTCCAATGTGCAGCCAAGAACGAATGCTATGTGCTTTGAACTTGAACTTGCACATGAATCACCTGGCAGTCTCTAAAATGCACATCCTGACTTGGACCATCCAAGGTGGAGGCTGGGAGCCTATATCTCTAACAACTTACCAAGGCTTGCTGATATAGCTTACCTTTAGAGGTAGTAAGCAGCATGTCATAGAGGTATTCAAAAAGATGCTACCAGGTGCAGTGCCACAAGCCTGTAATCCAACCACCGTGGGAGGCAGAGGCAGGAGGACTGCAAGTTCAAGGCCAAAGGCAGACTGCATAATTTAATGAGGCCTTGACTTAAAATAAAAAATAAAAAATGGGATAGGGGCGCATCTCGGTGGTAGGGTATTGGAAAAGTATGTGCAGAGGCCTGGATTCAACCCCCAAGTACTGCAAACAAACAAACAAACAAACAAAAAGATGTTACCTGCTTATGTGGCACACATATTGCAGGGATAGGCAATGCCCTGGATGGGATTTGGATTACATAAATGTTCTTTAGTCTTTCTCTAGCAGCTGAACTCTTCTATCCACCCACCCCTTCCAAACAAAATCAGCCACAGAAAGCTAATGCATAACTCCCGAAAGCAGAGCTATCTCATTAGAGAGAAGCAGGGGAGCCAGAGTCACACCCACTTGGCCCCCTTCTTTTGCTACTCCAAGGCATTTAGAGTCACCAGCAAGCGCATTATGAAGACACCTAGATGTTCAACTCCAGATGCTGGGGATTATTTCAGAAGCCGAAATCACTGATGCTTTGAACAATGAGGTGGCTGCAGCTGGTGAAATAGGAGTAAACCTGGATTAGCAAGCATTAAGGTATTAGGGCACTAAGGACAAGGGAATCTGTGAGGATTTGGGGATACATGGTCTGTGTTCAGCATGTATCTTATCTAGTAAAAATGTGTCAAGCCCCATTTGCTGCTGGAAAGAGTAAACCAAATGGAACAAAGGCTCGACATTGTTGCATGCACCTTCCTTCTGAAAATTTGAATAACTGCATCAGCAAGAGTTAATGATCAAAATCCAGCCAGGCACCACAATGCATACCTACAATCCCCATGACTCAGGAAGGAGAGCCAGGAGGATGGCAAGTTCGAGGCCAGATGCAGCGTGGATAATTTAGCAAGACACTGTCTCAAAATTTAAAAATTAAAAAATGGGGGGGGATGCAGCTCAGTGGTGAAGCACATGGGCTTAACCCCTAGTAGTACAAGAAAAAAAAAACAGTCAATGTACTGAATTCCTCTATGTCTACACAATAGAGCACACATCAAATTATCAAATAGACAAAGTGGTTCCTTCTGTCACCATCTCTTTCTTTCACACCCTATTCTTCCTCTGGCTCCTAATGTATCGCTGACCCCAGAGTTCCTTCTTCTGAGAGTTCATAAAATCCTGCCAGGCAGAAACATGGGAAATATCAGAATCAAAAGTAAAAACAAGTGTGGAGCTACACAAAATAGGATCATATTGGCTCACTGACTAGCTCTCTAAAATAATGATTTTGGCAAATCTATATGATAATATACATCCATTGAACCTAAGAATTAAACGGACAAGAAGACCCATTGGAAAAGGGGAGGGGACTGTATGGGGGTAGGAGATGGAAAAATGGGAGGAGGAGGGGTAGCAATGTAATGGGATAAAGATGGGGAGAATAACTGCAAAGTACAGGATACCATTGTATGAAAACTCAACAGTGAAACGTGCTATACTGCGTTCAATTTTTAAAAATCACACTGTAAACGTAATAACATGCATACATGATACATACTCATATACATTTGGGGAGCTCCAATTAACGTCAGAGCATGGTAAAAATTTGTCAAGGTGAAAGAAATGTATTTTTTTTCTAGTGATGGAATTTCATTCATTTGACTTGCATTCAGTTAGAATTTTTGAAAACTCAGACACTGGATTGAGCATTTTTAAGTTCTGTGTAATAGGAGTTTAACTGAGCAAGACATAGAAAGTGTACTTTTGAAACCTCAGCTAAGGATTAAACCTACCTTTTGGGTGAGGGGAGGATTGAAAGTGCCTTATAGGAGCAGAAACCTGCAAATCTGGAGACCTAGGGTCCTCATTAAAAATCTTTTCTTAATTTTGATAAAAATTGCTGGGTGCTGACATAGTGACCCTGTGTAAAACAGAACAAAACATTATCCAACACTGTGCCATGCACATGATCTTTGTATGTTTGAGCCCAATGCTGTAGATACTGTGTTTCTGCTCATTTTCAGTTATGCCATATCAGCAAAATGAGGTCCCAGGGGCTTTACTCCATTCCCTTCATTAAGGTCAACTCTACCTTGAAGAGGCAACTCTTCCCCAGTCTTTTCTTAAATTCCTTCCAGCCTTGGGGGCTCATTTTCCAGTACTTTCTTTGACAGTGCTTCTCTGCTATTCAGAGGGTTTTCAATGGCTGTTTTGAGAGTGAGCTGCCTGGTCCTTCTCCCTTGTCCATCTTAGTCTGGAAGCTCAGCTGAAACTTATCCACCGTGGGTGACCCTGATGGTATCAGAAATTCCGGTGGCATAGCTTTCAGCATCAGAGCAACACACAAGCCCCCACAACATGATAAGCTAACAGGCAGGTGGGGGTGATAAAAATGCATAATATTAAATCCACCATCTTAAAGTGTACAATTCAATGGCATTAAGAACGTTCAGTGCTGTAAAACTCTCATCACTATCCAAATTCAGAACATTTTTATCATCCCAAACAGAAACTCTGTACCCATTAAATAACTCCTATCCTCTCTCCCTGGCACCTGGTAACCTCTAATCTACTTTTTGTCTCTATGGCATTTATATTATATAAGTGAAATCCTACAGTATTGGTCTTTGTATGTCTGGCTTATTTACTTAGCATTATGTTTGTAAGGTTTATTCATATGTGGGGACTCCATCCATTTTTAAGACTGAATAATAGTCCATTGTATGGACATTTTATTTAGCCATTCATCTGTTGATGAAGGTTTGAGTTGTTTCTACCTTTTAACTGTGGTGAAGAATATTGGTGTATAAGCCTGAGTCCAGGCTTTCTGGTTTTTGGGGTCTATATATAGGACTGGAATTGTTATATCATATTCTTATGCTATCCTTAACCATCTCTGTCAGAGCATGGGAAAGATAATGTTCTCCTGCCTGTAATATGTTATAGCTGAAATTAAGTTCATATTTTTGTTGTTTATGAATAAATGTCAAATTTTCTTTCCTACTTTGAAAAAGGAAGGCTCAAAAAAAGCTGATAAATTATGTTTACTGATTCATCTTATCACTTCCCTAATGCTCTGATTCATGATTTCCCAAAAGGCACATTGTTTTAAAATGTTGATTTTATTTTGTATTTAGATATGATAGGCTTGCTGATCAGGACACACTTGCCACGGATAAGTTATTTTATTACTCACAGTTCCCAAGATGAAGGGGCACAGCCCCATACTCCAAAGACAGCCTTAGTGGAGGATTTCTCAGGAAAGAACCAGTGGAGCAGGGAAAGCAGGTGTAAGATTGGCTACTTTGAATAATTTCAGCAGACTCTGGGGTATAGGGTCTGATGCCTGGCTTCTAGAGGGTCAAGGCAGGATAGTGTCCTATAGGGTTGTTGCTAGGTGCTGTCAAGTGGGGCCTGACTCATAACGACCCTCTGTACAACAGAATGAAACTCTCCCCAACACTCTGCCATGCCAGGGACAATGTCAGTGCTTCTCTGCTGTTCATAGGGTTTTCAATGGCAGATAGTTTGGGGATTATTTTGGAAGTGAGCTGCCAAATCCTTCTTCCATTTTTGCAGTGCTGAGGATTGAACTCAGGGCCTCAGAGAGTACACAGCAGCACTCTACCAACTGAGCTTAACCAAAGTAGACAGATGTGGGCTATGGGCTTTGAATTATTGGTTTGCATACTGCATGCTAGCAGAAGCACCTTTGTTATCTCTAGGATTAGGTGTACCTGGGAGGGGCAGTTCCTCCCTGATCAACAAAGCCCCAGATACCAAACCATACCTGGACACCAGAAAATATGGTTAATACACACTTTAATGAGGTCACTCATTCATAAACAATGAGGTCCTGACAGGGACTCACTGGTGTTGCAGATCCAGGTTCTGAAACAGTGCTTCTCCCTGCTAGTCCCCTATTAGGAAAAACTTAGGAAATTTTCTAAAATATAGTTTTCTATTTCCACACCTGGGCCAAATGAATGAGTACCTTCGGGCACTGATCATTTTTAACTCTCCCTGATGGCTCTCATGCAGTTGAGGTTGAGAACCACAGGTCTGAGACAATATTTCTCAACATCTGAACCAGGACCAGCAGCAGCAGCACATCCGGAGAACTTGCTATAAGTGCAGATGCTCAGACCCAGGCCTCTGGGATGGTGCAAGCCCTCCAGGTGACAACCAGGCCCTCTCTGAGGTCCAGCCAAAGGAGCACAGACTGGACCGTGGCATCATCCCAACATATCCTTGACCCAATAGTCATGCTCAGCACCCCAAGGCCGTGGCCTGGCAAAGCTCAGAGTGTTTGGTCACTGACTAGGTATTGGTCTGCATGAGACAAGACTGTTCTTCTAGGCAGGAGCACAGGGGGCTCCTGGAGGTTCTCAGGTTCTCCTTGTGACCACTGTCTGTACAGCAACCTAAAGGAGAAGAGAAGCATAACATGCAGCCATCGCTGTGGTGGCTGGAGAACCCAGCAGCTCCTGGAGGAAGCAACAAGCCAGGGGACCTTGAGAACCTGCTGATCCAGGAGCACCGTGTCCACGCAGAACACATGCGCTTGCACTATGCTTCACTGAATCTGTAGCTAGCTATTTACTAACTCTTCAAGTATTTTCAAATGGCCAGTTTTATTATTCAGAGGGAACCCAGCAAAACTCAAAATCTCCATGGTTTAATATTGCAAGGACTTAATCCTTGCACATGTCCCAGTCAAATGTGAGTCAGTTGGTGTCTGTCCTCCAGGTGGTGACTCAGAGGCCCAGGCAGCTTCACCGGACTTACATTCGTTAAGGTCAGACCTAGAAATGGCTTACGACTCGTGTCTGTGACCTGTGGATTCAAGTTCTAGGGTTAGTTCTCTGTCTCTCTTCCAAACTAATTACTCATATACCTGTGAATCCATTTGTCATGTAGCATGGATGGGGCTCCTCAATCATTGTGATGGTTCTTATTTAAATGTACTAATTAGTCTACCCCTGCAGCGGTACCACTGTGGCATCTGATGCTGTCAGATCTTGGAAGCTAAGCAGGGTGGGGCCTGGTTAGTATTTGGATGGGAGACCACCTTGGAACACCAGGTGCTGTAAGCTTGGGAGAAGTATCTGGCATCCTCCTCCCCCCAAAAAAACAATCAGGTATTGAAAACCCTAGTAATAGCAGAAGAAGCACTAACAATATTGTTGTGCCTGTTTTACATAGGGTCACTATGAGTCGGATACCAACTCGATGGCACCTAACAAGTTGGTCTGCATTCCAAGTAAAGTTAAGCATAAGTGTAGTTTGACAGGTATGAACTAAATGGTACAACCACCTCCATCATTCCAGAGAATATACTTCTATTTATGTTGCCTAAATTTGTATTCTTGATTTTTTGTGGAGGGAATGTAATATTGAACTTACCATCAACTAAAATTACCATAGTATACAATGGACTCAGTTCCCCATTATTATTATTTTTTTATCTCTTTTCAATCTGAACAGAAATCTCCATCATGGAAAAAGTCCACAAGAAGAATATAAATTGAAGAGAGTTGCTTTCTCTTGTTTATCACCCACTCACTTTATATAAGTGGCATCTCTCTCTACAGTGTGTCTTACAGCCCAGCCTTATTATGGCAACAGCTGAGAAAGGTGGCTGCTGAGTTTTGACCACACCTATTATTTCTTAGACTGACCACCTCTCGGCCACCTTATTGCAGGTACCACATCTGTGTGACAGTGCTGATCTACTTCCTCCCCCTGCTGGTGATCGGCTATGCGTACACCGTAGTGGGAATCACGCTGTGGACCAGTGAGATCCCTGGGGACTCCTCCGACCGTTACCATGAACAAGTCTCTGCCAAGCGCAAGGTGAGCAAGGGGCAGGCAGCACCCAACACATCAGACACAGACAGCAGGCTGGCAAACAGGGCTGGCAAGCTCATGGCTCTCTGAGGCAGCAGGCACAAAACATCCCTGGGTCTGGGGACCAAAGGAGGTTAGGAGGAGAGCCGCCATACACACAAGTAAACATACATGCACGCTCTTACACACATACACATATATGTACACCCACTCACCACACACTCATACACATGTAAATGTACACGCACTTGTTACAGACACACATGATACACATGTTGTTGTTGTTGTCAGTATCCGACTCATAGCGACCCTGTGTACAATAGGGGAAACACTATTGTCAGTGCTTCTCTGCTGTTCATAAGGTTTTCAATGGCAGATTGATTTTTGGGAGGGGGTTGCCAGGTCCTTCTCCCAAGCCTACAGCTTCTGGTGTTCCCAGGCGGTCTCCCATCCAGGTACTAACTAGGCCTGACCCAGCTTAGCTTCCGAGATCTGACGGGATCGGATGCCACAGGGCTACGGCTGCAGGCATGATACACATATACACACTCATATACATACAAGCATTTACACTTATGCACACACACATACACATACATGCACAAACATACACATACACAAGGTAACCACTGTTATTTGTTTCTTGCTAAGCCTTCTAGATATTGGCATTTATAAACCAAATAAACATATATGTCATTTTCTCTATTCCTTTTTTTAAAATAGTAAATACATACTGTTCTCACATTTTTCACTAAAGGTACACAAGAACTTTGGAAATCAGTGTATGAAGAGCTTTCTCATTCTTTTTCTCCTTTTGGTATTTCCTTGCATGGTGTTTCATCGTATGGATGGTAGATAGTGCTCCGCAGATTCCTTGGGGATAAAGGAAGGAGGTACCATCATACAGAATCTTTGTCCACCTGGGCTGCTATGACAAAATACCTCAGACTGAGAACTTATAAACAACAGAGAGTTCTCATGGCTCTGGAGGCTGTGGAGTCCAAGACCAAGCAGACTTGGTGCCTGATGCCTTGTTCACAGAAGGCACCTCCTGGCTCTGTGCTTCCATGATGGAAGGTGTGAGGCAGTTCTGGGCCTCTTTTGTAATGACTTTAATCCCAAGTGTGAGACTCTGCCCTCAAGACCTAATGGCTTCCCAGAGGCTTCACACCATCAACTGGGGCTTCAGATTCCAACATATGAGTTGGGGGTGACATAAACACTCACACCCCATGCTCAGTATTCATAATACCTTCTTTTAAATCCCCTCCAAACATCAGACGTGCCCTTGCAACTCCCCAACTCTCTCCCTCTCCTCCAGTCTCCAGTCCAAGCACCTGCCCAGCTTATGCCCCTCCCTTCTCCCCACCCTCTGCTCCCCACTCTGGTCCCACCCCCCCCCAGCAGCCATTCACCCTGGCATATTAATTGGTCTCCCTTGGCTTTTCCCATCATTGCACAGAAGGCTCACATAGCACACATCCCCAAATACAAGAGCACATGAGAATCATCTGAAGGAACTGTCCACCCTCAGAGCTTCTGGTTCCATAAGTCTGGGGTGGGTCCAGGAGCCTCCATCTCTAACCTCCAGTGGTGGCACTGAGGCTGGTTCTGGGCCACACTCTGAGAACTGCCAGCATAGCCAAAGCTCAGACATCATAGGTTCTTCCTCCTCCTTGTAAGGCAATGCCATAAAGACCTCCCACAACCACACTGTGTGTGTGAGAGTGGCAGGGAGAGAGAAGGAGGGCGTGCTGCTGGCCTCACCTGCCTCGTCCTCTTACCAGGTGGTGAAAATGATGATCGTCGTGGTGTGCACCTTTGCCATCTGCTGGCTGCCCTTCCACATCTTCTTCCTCCTGCCCTACATCAACCCAGATCTCTACCTGAAGAAGTTTATCCAGCAGGTCTACCTGGCCATCATGTGGCTGGCCATGAGCTCCACTATGTACAACCCCATCATCTACTGCTGCCTCAATGACCGGTGAGGACCCCGCCCCCACACTTGTCAGGGGCCACAAGCAGCCAAGCCACATAAGCCTGGCAGGCTGTGAGACAAGAGGCCATGGTGGGCAGTCCAGCAAACTAACCACTCACTACTCGTCCCCTGCTGATTATGGCTGTGCAATAGTGTGAGTCCACACTGGGCTGATTTTCTGTTCTTTTCCAAGAAGAACTAGAAATCTTTTTTTGTTGTTTGTTTGTTTTGTTTGTTTGTTTGTTTGGTACTTGGGGATTGAACCCAGAGCTTCGTGCATACTTTGGAAGTGCTCTACCACTGGGTTGCACCTCCGGCCCATTTTTTATTTTTTATTGTGAGACAGGGTCTCACTAACTTATGCAGGCTGCCTTAGACCTTGAACCTGCGATCCTCCTGCTTCTGCCTCCCAAGTCTCTGGGATTGTAGACATGCATCATCACACTCGGCCTCAGAAATCCATATTTCTGTGTGAGATCTTCTGATTTTTAAACTGGCAACTAAATTGAAGGGGAGGGGCATGGAGTCAAAAACCCCTGCAATTGGTGTGTGTGAGGGGAGCCTGCAAGCTGCATCCCCCTCTGGTCCCACCATACCACCTAGGCAGCTTCCCTAGTTTCACCCTGCATTTCCAGCAGGATGAGGTAAGCAAAAGGGAGTCAGGGCCTCAAAGGCCTGATTCTTGCCCTTGCTTGGTCAGTCAGGCCTGGGAAGCCATCCTCACACCAGAAGACAACCTCACAGAAGTCAGAGAAGGGAGAGAATTCACAGTGGCAGGTAGAGGGCACCCAGGAGGGGGTTGGGACACCAGGCTGCAGCACAGCCATCATCCAGAGCAGCCCCTAGGCTCTGTGGGGAAGGACGTGGAGGGGAGGAGGCAGATACCCTTGTGGTCTTTCTATCAGTCATCAGCCTTCAATAACTGAGAGTGTGGGAAAGACACACTCTTGAACTTGTCCTAATGGTCTCTGTTAGTCTAACTCACAGATTCATCCTTCCCCTAAGAGCTTGACAACCTGCCTAAGTTTTTTAGGCTAAAGCGCCCTACACATGTTTAAGTAAAAGCAGATTCTCTTTGTTTAACAAACAGGGGAACTGAGGCATGGTGAAGGGACCTAACTGGCAGAAAGTCCTCCTACAGCCAGGGGGCTCCTTGGAGGAATGGGCTCACTTTGATGTGTATTTTTGCCATTAGTGTGGTGACTAGCTCAGCACCTAGTATTGACATCGAATTGACCAAAAGTCTCTGACCCACACTAGAGCAGGAAGCCTAATTCGGGATACTGTCAGAAAAGACATGCACTCCACATAATCCTGGGTTCTAGTCCTGGATTTGGCCTGGAAAACTGACCTCAAGATTTTTGGGGCCTCCTGCTCTGAATCACTTTAAAAAATAATGATACAGCATCATCCTCAAGTGTGTCCTCTGCTGAGAAACCGACACAAAGGCAAGACGCCTCTGAAAGCAGGCTTTCTCAAGAGTCACCTTCTGTCTGCTCTCTCTCCAGGTTCCGCCTGGGCTTTAAGCATGCCTTCCGGTGCTGTCCTTTCATCAGCACCGGCGACTATGAGGGGCTGGAAATGAAGTCCACCCGGTCCCTCCAGACCCAGGGCAGCGTGTACAAGGTCAGCCGCCTGGAGACCACCATCTCCACTGTGGTGGGGGCCCATGAGGAGGAGCCTGAGGAACGCCCCAAGGCCACGCCGTCATCCCTGGACCTGACCTCCAACGGCTCTTCTCAGAGCAATTCCAAGACCATGACAGAGAGCCTCAGCTTCTACTCTAACATGCTATCCTAGGTGGTGGGCCCTTGGGCAGGCACAGCCACCATGATCTTTGTCCTTCCCTCATGCATGGATATTTCCTCCATTTGGGACCCATTGGAAACACCCTAACATTGGAGCTTTTGAAAAAGGTCAGAATGATCTAGTGAAAATGTTCCATCCTAAAGTCAATCTGGATTCTGCTCTATCTTTGCCATTCCCAACTCTTGCTGTGTGACCTAAGGCAAATTACTGAGCCTAAGGCCTTCTCAGAGTCTATAAAATGAGAAATTTGAACTAGATTTTCCCTATAGCTCATCCCATGATTCTAGAAATAACTTCAACTGCATGCGAGTGCTCATTTCAGGATGAATTCTGCAGCACAGGAACAGATCTAACACACCCGCTTGCCTGGAGACCCTGTCTTCAGCCAAGTTGTGCTCAGCCGCGCTCAGGTTAGCCCTCTTCATCTGGTGGCTCATATTGCTCAAACCATCACTAGACAGAGTGAACAAAAGCAAATGCTACATAAAACCTTCTAAGCACCCACAAAAAGAAAACACACATCTGCTCTTTTTGGCCTATCAATATTTCAGTTTATTTAAATGTAATGGGATTGAAAGCCTTGAATTCTTCTGCATTATGTCCCCAGTGACCACCTTGAGCAACCAAGGCTGGTAGAGTATGTCTATTGATGCCAATTAATGTCTATACTGACCAAGACTCAGGAGACCCATGTCAGGCTTAATCTACCTAATCCTCTTTCCTTATTTGTAAATCAATAGGGCTGAACTGAATAATCTAAGTGTCTTCTTGAATCTCAGTGTTCTATGGTTCAATGATTGTGTAAGTTTCTTGTGTGTCTCACGGAAAAAAAAAAATGGACATGTGCAGATATCCATCTCAGACATTCTCCCATTTATCTGAAAACTCTGAGCGCATTCCTTCTCGTGGAAGGTTTTGGCCTTCGACAGAAGAGAGGATTTCCTGCTGACACCTCATCTCTCCAGCAGGCTGTAGCAGGTTGGATTCCACAGCTGAGAATACCATCGGGAAAGAAAAGCATGTGGGCTTCCTGCTTGAACTTTCTGGAATCTTTGTGCAGAGGCCCTAACTGAGATTCTTAACTTTTTGCTACATGAGACATGTGCTCAGGTGCCTATAGAGTGAGGAGGCTGCTCTCTGCCGCTGCATTTCTCTCCATATATATATATATATATATATATATGACTGGACATGCAACTCAATGGTGGAGAGTTTGTGCAGCATGTGTTAGGCTCTGGGTTCAACCTCCAGTACTGAGACACCTTGTATCTTCTCTTCAGACTCTGAATCTCCCCATCTTGCCTCCTAACTGTGCTGGTCTCCTGTCTGCAAGGAGTTGAGTGACCCACAAACCCCAAAGGACAATCAGTCTTCCAAGAGCCATGAACTGAATGCTTCATGTCCTGATACAGCTTTGGGGTCTCCCAAAGCTGCTGAGCATGAGGTTTCTTTCCATCTCCCAGATCTGTGCTTTGTCCATATTTGGCTGGAAGCAGAAGCTTCCTGCAACATCCATGAATATTCTCCTCATAATTTGAATAATGGATGCATATGGGCCTCATCCACAGTGTTAAGGGGAGAACAATGCCCCCCACAGGATTAACAGGCTGTAACCTTGCAAAGGCATCAGCACACATGGGGGAAGTTATATAGCCACAGTATAAGCCAGAAAAACCTGTAAACCATATTCTGCAGAGGCATGGGAAATATTCAACAAATTAAGAATGGCCAGCTCAGTGGAGATCTATGAATGGAAAACAAATTTAGTGGCAACACGTTACTGCCCACACATTAAGCATACTTCCAATGGAGAATTTTGCCACATATGGCTGTAAAGAACTGACATGATTATGAGAAGTGCCCAACAGGAGGCAGGAGCTGGAATGAGATGTCTTGGCACACACTTATAATCCCAGCAACTCAGGAGATTGAAGCAGGAGGATCACAGATTCGAGGCCAGAGGCAGCCTGCCAAACTTAGTGAGATCCTGTCTCAACATAAAACATATATATATATAAGGGACTGGACATGCAACTCAATGGTGGAGAGTTTGTGCAGCATGTGTTAGGCTCTGGGTTCAACCTCCAGTACTGAAAAAATTGTCAGAAGCTGGGGACATCTCACTTAAAGAAGAGAAAGAGTCGAATGCAACAAGAACTTATGGAGCACCTGCTCTGGACATCACCCTGAACTAGGAACATGCAGTTCCTTCTAGGCCTGAGGAGCTCACTGTGCCTGTGGTTCCTAACTCACCAGTCCTAGTAAGGCTGGGCTGCTGAGCAGGCATGGAGGCATCTAAGAACCAGATTCTTCACAGAATTTCTAAAACCAACACTTCACATGGGTTATCATATCAAAATCTGAGCCCTTCAAAGAGCCTTTGCAAAGACAATTCTGTGATGTCATTGCAAAGGGAGCCACCAGTCAGTCCAGAGGACCCATGGGGTTGGGGTTGAACAGTATCATCCTGTGTGTCATCAGAGGGAGTGGAAGGTGGCCCTGGGCAGTTTTGAATATGGCAGAACATCGCTCAGAGAGGGCCGACAAGCTTTCCACTCCCCCACTCTCCATGGTCCATTTAACCTATAGAAATATTATCAGCTCCTATGTGTTAGGAACACCACAATTTGCACTGTGCATGGGTCTCATTCTTATAGAAATGTGTCAGCCTGTGTTTATTGCCTAAGTGTGCTTCCCTGATGTGTTGTCCAATAGTATTAGAATGGAAGATATCATGGGGCCACCCTTGTTACGTTACTTCCGCAATGTGGGGTCCAGTTGCTATCGTGTGTGTTTGTGTTCTGTGAATCTCCCAATCACCATTCTTCCTCATGGAGGAGCTCTGAGGTGTTTCCCATATTCACAACAACTGAGGGGTGGGGAGGGGACTTTTATGGAAGGAACTAGAAAACAAGAGTCCTTATCCTCCTTAACCCCCGGGCAGAATGCTAAGAAACAAGACTGATTGGGATCTTGGGAAAGGGGGTCTCAGGAGCCTCAGTGGCCTTATTATAGGGGATAAGAGTGTAAGTGGAGAAGGGTCATTCCTGAGGTTTCCGTGTAGTCCTTCCTAGGATCCTGGAAAGAATCTCTATGCAGAAATAAAGTATGTTCTTGACCATCTCATGCCTTCGCCTCTTCTCTGGGAGCAGTAGTGCTCAATATGTTCAGAAAGAGATGGAGCTGGGAACCCTACCAACTTGCACAGCTATGCAGATGGAGCCCAACCTCTGGTAAACTCCAAACTGTGTGATGACATGGGTTGGCAAGATCTGGGAACTGTTTCCAGGCTGAGAGCTGGGAAGGTGAGGTGGGACCATGTGACATGAGCAACAATGTCCCCTAGGAGTAGAGCTGTGTCATTTCAAACCATCCAAGAAACAGACATCAAGGCAGTTAGAAGTGCAAGATGTGCTGGGGTGAGGCAGGGGAGGAACACCTGGGAAAGTGAAGGGCATCAAAGCTAGAGGAAGCCAGTGGAGGCAGAGAAAACCTTCAGACCACGGTGAGAAAGAGGAGCAGGAAGAGCCTCGGCCTGTGGGGAGCTCCTTGGTGGCAGAAATCGCCAGGCTGCCCCACCCCCCACACACATTCAGCCACTGGCTAGGGCTCTCTAGTGAGTGGTCTATATTTGAACACTGGTGAATCCTGAAGCACTGCAGCAGGGGGCTATCAGGTAACTGCAGCCTGTCGCCCTCTGTCCTCCCTCCAGGGAGCTCCATGTAGCTGCACACTAGGTGCCATAGCTTCTGTCCGTTTGGGTGCCATAGCTTCTGTTCTGTGTTTGCAAACACACCAGGAAACCCCGGCGGGCTGGAACCATCAGTGGGAATCACTGTGAGTACTGGCAACCAGCTTCCTATGCCTGGGCCAGCTGTGCCACCTGTGCCACCTTACTTTGCGGGCAGTGCCATCAAGAGAGCAATGAGAAGCCTTTAGACTTGAAGTCACAAAGACTGGAAAGGCATTGACAGAGATTGAGGAAGACAGACAGCTATACAGAAATAATAAAGATGTTTTGACTTAAAAGGTTTCCCATCTCAAATGAGGGTCCCTGAATTAGCATTTAGAAATCTACAAGTCCCCTTCAAGATCTCCACAAACCATATATGAGCATTGTGTGTGTGTGTATACAATTACACCTGAATCTCCTCAAAAGAAATAATTAACCCTCTGCTCTCCAGAATGAGGAGAGATACCCGATTTATAGAAGAGGGACAAGGAGCCTTAAGATCTCCTAAGTACAGTGAGAGGCAGATAAGTCCTGGGAGAACCAGACTGGCTGCTGGGAAAGGGAAATTGCTTTGAATAAAATCACAGTTCACCTTAGGCACCTTCACAAGTTAAAGCTGTAGAATGCCATCAAAGATATTTGTGGCAATAAAAATGCCAAACTTATGCTGAAGGAATATGCTTAGTCTTTCACCTGGAAAGATTAGTATTTGTTAGCTGAGTTTTGTTGTTCTTGTTGTTCTTGTTGTTGTTGTTGGGTGCCACTGAGTTGGGTCCAACTCATAGTGACCCTATGTACAACAGAACAAAATATTTCCTGATGTAGTCCCTGGCACTGACAGTGCTTCTTTGTTGTTCACAAGGTTTTCAAAGGCTGATTGTTTCAGGGTTGCTTCAGGAGTGGGTTGCCAGATCCTTCTCCCATTTTTGTAGGGCTGGATTTGAACTCAGGGCCTCAGAGAGCACAGAGCAGCTACCAACTGAGCTAAATTCCAGCCCACACTTGAATGTCTGCAATGTAAAAAGACCATTATCTGCCAATAAGGAAGAAGACCCTGGTCAGAAACTGACCATACTGGCACCCTGATCTTGGTTGACAAATAATATAAGATGTGGGATACAGATGTCTATATAGAAATGCAAAAACATTTTCATTTACTCCTGAGCACAAGTCACCTGGCCTACAACAGAAAGTGCTTTACCCTGGGTGCCACACCTGGCCTTGTAACACTGTCCCCTGGGCTGCCTCAATCCCTTTGGTGAGCAAATGGACCTCCTCAGCTCTGAGCCCGAAAGCAGCATTTTAGTCATAGCCCCAGGCAGTGGTGGATGGGTGGGGACACTGGGAGATGGTTCCTCCTTGTCATCACAAAAGTGAGGAAGCATCTGATTCTAGAACTTGCCTCCCCACAGGTAACGCCCTAAGACGCTGTCACTTATTTCTACCCAGTTCAGGAAAACAGAGGGAAGGGGAAAGGGGCCATGGGGCAACATATCCCACAGCACCAAATTTAAGGCAAAGGGGTTGCACACTTTGGTCCTGGCTTCTCTCCCAAGGAGTGCAGCTGCAAGGAGAAAAGATTGCTTATTAGCAATGAGTAACTAAAGGATGTCAGCAATGACAAGAAATGTGATAAGCAACAACCCTTTCCCTGTAGCTGTCCAACCAACATTAGCTGTGCATATTCTGCTGGTTTTGGAGATTCCCATTCAAACATATTCAAACCCAGGTTCTCTGCATTGTGTGCACGTGTCTCCCTTCTTTTTTACTTCCAGTTTCTGCTTGGGCTCCATTCCTTCAGCCAATATAACTCCTCTCCCTGGAAACCCTCTCCTGTTAACTCTTTCCCTGCTTAAATCTCTAAGTTCTAACCCCCATTCTGAATACCTTCCTGATGCACTAATAGAGGACTATGTGTGTGTTATGCACTGCATGTTTGTGTCCAACCAACTTCATATGCTAATCCCCAGTGTGATGGTATTAGGATATTGAGCTTTGGGGAGGCAATTAGGCCATGAGGGAGGAGCCCTCATTATGGGATTGATGTCCTTAGAAGAGACAGGAGAGAGCTTGCTTCTCTCTCTGCAGTGTAAAAAGACCATTATCTGCAAATGAGGAAGAAGGCCCTGGTCAGAAACTGACCATACTAGCACCCTGATCTTGGATTTCTAGTCCCTAGAACTGTGAGAAATCAAGTTCTATTGCTTAAGCCACCCAGTCTATGACACTCTCTTATAGCAGCAAAACTGGCTAAGACAATATGGTAGTGCAAACTCACCAGGCCCACTCACAAATCCTCTTTACATGTCTTTCCAAATCCCTCCTTTTCCATCCCATATACCCACCTATGTTAGTCAGTTTTCCATTACTGTGACAAAATACCTGAGAAAACTACTTTAAAGGAGAAAAGGTTTGTTTTGGCTTGTAGTTTCAGAGGTCTCAGTCCACAGTAGGTTGGCCCCATCACTTTGAACCTGAGGTGAGGTAGAGCATCATTGTGGAGAAGGCGTAGTAGAAGATGTAGTGGAGCAGAGTTTCTCACCTCAAGGCAGTCAAGAAGCAGAGAGAGCAAGGAAGCAGCCACTGACAACATATAGCCCTCAAGGCCAGGCCCCCAGTGGCCTACTTCCTTCAATTAGACCCTGCCTTTGAAAGTTTGCAACACTTTCCAACAATGCCATCAAATGAATACATCAATGGATTAATCCAAATGAAGGCAGAGCCTGCATAATCCAGTCACCACCTCAAAGCCTTATATCTGAAGATGCTGTATTGGGGAACAAACCTTTAGCATTTTGGTGGGAGCACTTCATATCCAAACCGTTACTCACAGTTTCCTTTCACTCACTTGCCCCACCCTCATTCCCATGTACTTTCCCAAATTGAGAAGCTCCCAGAACAGGCCTCCCAAGTTAATCCCAACACTTAAAAGAAGCAGGTAAGGAAAGGATGACATTGGGGTTGTGCCCCAGTGTGCAGGAAACTCTGAAATATTCCCAGCCATCACTGTGGATGGACAGCACTTGCCCTTTCCTCTGCCTTCCCCTCATGCTTGAGACCTTTTTGGTCCTGCATGTTCATATTTTCTATCTGTATATATTAACTGGGGTGGGAGAAGGGACACTGAAACATAGCCCCAGGCCTTTGTTTGATAGAGGAAAGGGGCATGTTTGTGAAAGTAGGGCACATGGTAGCATGCTGTGGAAAAAATTGAAACCCCAAAAAGTTAGAAGGACAAAAATACTTCCTCCTGTCTCCCTACCTCAAATATTATTATAATATTGTTGTTAGGTGCCATCAAGTCATGTCCAACTCATAGTGAACCTCATAGGGTTTTCAGTGGCTGATTGTGTTGAGATTGCCTTGGTAGTGGATTGCCATATCTTTCTCTCATTTTTGCAGTGCTGGGGATCGAACCCAGGACTTCAGAGACTGCAGAGCAGTGCTCTACCAACTGACTTAAATCCCAGCCCATTATTACAATAAACCAATGATAATAATGATAACAAGGATTGTACTCCAGATCTCTGGTGCCCAACATTTTATGCACATTATCAAGTTCAATCCCCACATGCCATGAAGTCACTATTATTGTCCCTAATTCAGTATGAGAACAATGAGGCATAGTTGTAGTAATTTGTTTAAGATGCTGTTGCCAGAACTGAATCACAGTGATGCCCAATTCCAAAGTCCAAGGTCTTAAGCAAGACTCTCATCATATTCCCAGATCTCTATCCTTCTCTTCAAGGTGCCTCAGCCCAGGCTGGCATGACCTCTCCAAACATGTTCCAGGGAAGATTAGCTCACAAGATGGTATTATGAAGTTGGTGGTACACAAACATGCAGTGCATAACACACACATAGTCCTCTATTAGTGCATAGACTTCAGTAGGCAGAAAGTTCAGTAGGGAGAGCATCAAATTTCCATAAGTCTATTACATCATCAGAAAGATATTCGAAAGGGTAAATTGTCCTCATAGTCTCTGTAGTCATTCCTATAATTAGGTAAAAGGTACAGCTAGATTCCAACTATGATTGGAAGAGAGCTTGTCAGTATTTCCAGTTGACATTAATCTTGGCACATTTACTCTTGGATGCATAAAAATCTCTGAATATGCATTTCTTGGACAATAATGTCTTTTTTTAGATAGACAATGTCACCAGGGAGGATAATATTTGTGTTTACAACTAGTCACTTAGGTATCCATGTCTTGCCCCTTAGGCTAGACTCACCTGAGCATTACAGTCAGAGGCAGGCGGAGGCACAACCTCTTGCCTGTCCATGAAAATAAAGCACAAGGGGAGGTGTCCGGGGGCCAGGTTGCACCAGAACATTACCCAAAAGATTGCTCACAGGATTGCTGAGTCAGAAAAGAAAGGTGAGTTCAGAACCCAAGCAAGGATCTGGGAAGATGGAGACCAGAGGGACAAAGTCAATGGTTTTTAAAACTTGTAGGCATAATCCAATTAGGGGGCTTGCCAAGGTCTGGATTCCTGGCCTCATCCCCACTGAGCCTGATTAGGTAGATCACTGCTAAGCCAAGGAACTGCATTTTAACAAGCATGTCAGTGATTATTATGCAGGTGGCCCACGGGGCTGCTACACTAGGCAAAACTGAAATCGAAGGCAGGTTGGAAAATCAATGAGGGCCTTTGACAGGAAAGGATGAATTATAAGCAAGCGAATGGCAGGGGTTCTCAACACACAGGTTTACCTCTCTTGGTAAAAATACACCCCCAAAGGATTGGGCATGCAAATTTGATTGGGAGGAAGGTCCCCAGTTCAGCACCAGGAGAAGGAGGAAGGATCATAAGAAGAGATATAGGGAGGTGGTATTACAACCCAATCCACTTCTCCACTTTGTCTGGGCCCGTTCCTGGTGTTTTATTCCAACATTATCCCTCTGAAGCAAAGAAGCTTGCTATATCCCACATGCTCCCTGACCTATTTTGTCTTCTTTCATGAAAGTTTGCAAAAATCAGAACTGAAGTTTAAAATTTCCACCTTCCAAATTCCCAGGCATATACCATAGCTGCTGACTCTGGGAGGCCGCAACTCAGGATGGAATTGTTTGCTTTTCCTGAACTCTAAAACAATTCTCAGAGTATTTTATAGGAAGGTTTTATTTTTACACAAGCCTAGCACTCAAATCAATTTATGACTATGTCAATTATTTATAACTCCCCCTTGCTTAAGTTCAGCTGACATTCATATCCAAGCAAGAGAAGAAGTCTATAAACCAGAGCAATGTTGTTTACGTGGGCAGTGAAAGATGGGGGGGAAGAAGGTTGAAAAATAACCACAACAAATGCAGCAGATATACATTTCCTTTTTCTAAGTAAATTAAAAAGACTATAAACCTCAATTCTCTCTAATTTTATCCTTCTTTAGCTAATAGTACTGGGTTTCATGAGATATAACAACAGGAACAGAAACTGGGATGTGGTTGAGAACTTAACTACAATAAGAACAGGGCTAATTTATGACATTTCCCAAAACTCACCCTTTAAACAAGTGTTTACCAAATCTCTAGAAATGTTCCTTCACAGATAATGACTCACTTCCAGGGGGAAGCAGGGCAATGTTAGTGCTTTGATACTTTAGAATTAATCTCAGATAGCTCCTGTGACCAGAAATATAAAGCTTCCTTTGAGTCAGAGGACACCTAGTTCCTCGGTCAGTCAGTCTTTGATCTGCAATGCAGAGACCCTGTGCTGGGCATTGGGGATGCAACAGGATTCAAAACATTCCTAGTTCTGCTGGCAAGCAGCTTTTGGGCTAATGGAAAGATGTGTTAACCAAACAATCCCATTAATGAGATCATAACTAAAAGCTGAGATAAAGCTGATTCAAGGAAAAAAGGCTCTTTTACGAGGACGGTAGCAATGGAACTGGCCCTATGACTTAAGAAAGCAAGACCTTGAGGAGGAAGAAGAGTTAACCAGAGGAGAGTAGAGCATTCCAAGCATAGGAAATGATGTGGCAAAAGGTCTGTGACCAGAGGGACAAAGGCATAATTGAGTTACTGAAGAAACAAGACCAATGTTCCCCAGGTGGAGGAGGGAGGAAGGAGTAGGGGGAGGTACAACCAGAAAGGAGATAGGGGAGGATGTTGGAGACCCTGGCAGGCCATGATAAGAATTTTGGTCTTTAGTCTTAGAGCCGTAGCACTGTGGCATCCGATCCCATCAGATCTCCAAAGCTAAGCAGGACCGGGCCTGGTTAGTACTTGGATGGGAGACCACCAGGGAACACCAGATACTGTGGGTTTGGGAGAAGGACCCGGCAACTCACTCCCAAAAATCAGTCTGCCATTGAAAACCCTATGAATAGCAGAGAAGCACTGACAAAGTGTTTCGCCTGTTGTAGGTAGGGTCACTTTGAGTCGGATATCAATGCGATGGCATGCAACAACAACAACAGTCTTAGAGCAGAGGAAGTCACCAAAAAATTTGGGAGGTGACAGGAGCAATCTGCTTTTGGAAAAGATCACTCGGCCACATGGAGACCATTTAGGGGGCAATTGACTGTGGTCTAAGTGAGAGGTGATGAGGTCTTGGGTTCAATTAGTGAGTACAGATAGGGAAAGAAGTGGATGGATTTGTGAAGTATTTAGGAATTGCATGAGAAATATGTATTCGGTGATGGATTGCACTGGTTGTGAGGAAAGGGAGGATTTCAAAAGTGAATTTGACATTTCTGTGTAGCTAGTTGAATGATGGTGCCATTCACTGAAACAGAGACTATTAGGATACCAAGTTTGGAGGAAAGTAGAAAAGAAATATCTTGAGTTTGATCTCAAACATGCTGAATATAACATAACTTAGAGACGGCAAAGGAGATACCAAGATAACAGTTGGATTTGCAGATCTGGAGCTCAGGGAGCAGTCTGGGCTGAGAATATCAATTTGCAAGTCAATTATAGATGGCAGTTGGTGCTCTGGGCATGGGTTAGCTTGCTAAGTGCAATAGTATTGGGTAATCAACTGCAATTTTTAATAGGTAAGAAGGGGAGGCAGATTTTCCTGGAAAGAAAGAAAACCAGGAGAATGTGATGTCTTGCAAGATAATGAGAAAGACTATTTCAAGGCAAGAATTCTTCAAGGAATGAATTCTTTAAGGTTGAATAATGAAAACTAGTAGAGAAAGCAGGGAAATGGAAAATGCCCAGCAGGTCTAATGACCAAAAAATCAGTGGTAGCCTTAGCAAGAGCTATTTGAACAGAGTCATGAGACAGAAGCAGATCACAGTGAGCTGAGGAATTAATGTCTGATAGGAAATACAGATCCAATCCTCCAGAAATCCTCACTTAGAAGGAAATTAAGAAGGTGGTACCTCAAGGGAGTGTGAGAGTAGGAAAGGATTTTTAATTTGCATTTATTATTCACCAGAAGAGATTTGGATATACTTTGTGGACTAGGGGAATGATCCTTTTGACAAGGAACAAGTTGTATATGTAGGAGAGAAAAGAAAGAATTCATAGCAAACGATTTTTGAGAAAGCAGGGCATTGGTATGCTGAGCACAGCTGGAAGGTAGAAGGCAAAGGGTGAAAGTATGTTAGGAGATTTGCTAGTAGGCTATTAGGAAAATTCCCCTGGCTGATGGTTTCAATTTCCTCTGAGAAGCAGAAAGTGAGGTCTCCCATGGATGCCACAGGAGGTTATAGACCAGAGCTGTAAGCACAGAGAAAAGTCCAAGTAATCACTGCAGAGTCTCTAGAAACTAATTCAGTGATTCTGGAGGTGCCTCCACACATTGTAACAAACAGCACAGCTGATTCGGGTATGGGGACCAGGCTTTGAGAAACATTGGCCAAGAGTCTCAAGACACTTTCCCTTTTGGGTCCCCATGTGAAACCCACCATCAAGAATGGAAGAAATAAGTGTTTCCAAGAATGCTGTATTGGTGTACATGGTGGTCTATGTAATTCTATGTCCTCACATGGCCCCACTCCCCCAGGAGGCTGTTTGAGCAAGGTAGCTTTGGGGCCATTTACGTGACCTTGTGGGAGATTTAATAAATCACTTTTTTTCCATTTTAAAGAGAGCTTTGTATAAGATATTGCATTGTCCACTTACAATTCAGTGCTTATAAAGTGCAACGTTGTTGCCTTTCCCTGTGCACATGTTCCATATTCAAGTATTGAAAATGTCCAGTAATTTACTCCTAGAAGCTTAACCTTAATACTGCCACAGAATTTGCTACAAATTTGGATCCTCAAATGTTTACAGCTATTCTTGGGTGGGCTTAACCTACTCAGTAGTAGGCCCTGAGGAAGATCCACCAGGAGGAGTTCCCCAACCTGGGAGTTCCCTGGCATCCTCCTGGCCTGCCTCTCGCTTGTGGGTACAGCTTGGTAATGATGGAGTTGCAGCCTTCCTCCAGCTCTTCCTACGGGTGTGCAGATTCTTCCTTCTCTGCAGGGTATTCTTATCCAGTCTGTTTATGATTTTATTACACTCGTCAAGAATCTTCTGTTTATCCTCATCATTGATGTTGCCTTGTAGTTTCTCATCTTCAATGGTTTACTTCATGTTGAATGCATAGGACTCCAGAAAATTCTTGGAAGAGACCTTTTCCTCTGCTTCTTACCTTCATCTTTGTACTTCTCAGCTTCCTGGACCATAAGCTCAGTGTTTTATCATTAGTGATAGTAATTTTGTCCTCTTTTCCTGTGCTCTTATCCACAGCAGAAGACACCAAGGATACCACGGGCAGCATTATCAAAAGTAACTTTGATCTGAGGAACATTATAGGGTACTGTAGGTATGCCCATAGTTCAAACCTGCCAAGCAAGTCATGGCACACTCACATTCACATATGAGTGAGCACTCCAGACTGGTTTTTGGAGCAGGTAATGAAGGTCAGTGTCTGCTTGGTGGGAATAGTAATATTGCACTTGATAAGGGGAGTAATGGCTCCACCAGCAGTTTTAAGACC
The DNA here is from genome assembly GCA_007922755.1 of Pedetes capensis. Taxonomy (NCBI): domain Eukaryota; kingdom Metazoa; phylum Chordata; class Mammalia; order Rodentia; family Pedetidae; genus Pedetes; species Pedetes capensis. Next base: position 23,156 of record VMDO01011076.1, on the reverse strand, counting down.
AAGGAAAAGAGGAGTATAGGAGTTTGAATATGAAATGTCCCTCACAGGCTCATGTGGTAAAGCCTTGGATTTAGCTCAGTTGGTAGAGCGCTGCTCTGCAGTCTCTGAGGTCCCAAGTTCGATTCCCAGCACCGTAAAATGGGAGAAGGACTTGGCAACCCACTCCCAAGGCAATCCCGAAACAGTCAGCCATTGAAAACCCTATGAGGGTCGCTATGAGTCGGACTTGACTCAACGGTACCTAATATAACAACAACAACAACTCACAGGCTCATGTGGTAAAGCCTTAGTCCCCAGCTGGTGGCATTATTTTGGGAGTGCTGGAAACTTTAGTAGGTAGGGCCTTGCTGGAGAAAGAAGATAACTGGGGGCTGGTCCTTAGGGGTATCTTGTCCCTACCTGCTTCCTTTCTCTCCCTCACCTCCCATCTACCTTAAGGTTTGCTCTACCACATTCTCTCTGCCAGAATGTCCAGCCTCACTGAACATCAGTCTCACAGCGATGGAACCAGATGACCATGGTCTGACACATCTGAAGCCATGAGCCCAAAATAAATCTGTCCTTCTTTTAAATTGTTTCTCTCAAGTATTCATCACAGCAGCAAAATCTAACTAACATGAGGGGTGATATCCAAGAGCAGCAAATCTTGAACATTTACAGATTTGTCCCCAGATAGAATGGCTGTCTAAATAGCTTTACCATGAGCAGCAGCCTCATCAGGGCTGAAGCTCTTATTCAGTTCTCCATTGGAGAAGCCTTGCAGAAGCTTCTGAATTCTGGGATTTAGGGAGAAACACCCACCAAGACCATCACTGTTATAGAAAAGCTACTCCACTAGATAAGGGATCCATGAGGCTAACACACAGCTGCAAGCACAGTTTGAGGGGATCATACAGACATTAAATTTAGCAATACTAAATTGATGCAAATATACATAATAACACATTGAGGCACTAGCCAAACAACCTTCAGAAAAACTAAATCAGTGCTTTAAAAATCAAGAGCAGCTGCCATTACAAAGCCCAATAAACTCAAGAAACTGCTAACAATTGGCCAAGAACAGACCACCCCACATTGATCTTGCACCATTATCAAACACTGTAGAGTAGCCAGGCTTCTTGGTATAAGTCTGAATTAGGATGCTCAGGAAATTCAGGTATAATATTAATGTGAATTTTTTGAGTACCAAATTTTAGTAACCCTCAATAATTTACTTAATAGTTATTAGTAAGCAATGTACGGCTGGGGTTTAGCTCTGTTAGTAGAGTGCTACTCTGTGCCCTCTGAGACCCTGGGTTCAATCCCTAGCAGTGCAAAAATGGGAAAAGGAGAGGACCTGGCACCCTACTCCAGAAACAATCCAAAAACAGTCATGATGGCAAACCTTACAAGGGTAACCACGAGTCGGACACCACTGGAGGGCACTTAACAACAATAAAAGTAAACAATGTACTAAAAGGTCATAAAATCCCACAGCACTTGCCGACAAGAACTTCACTTTTGGGATTGGTTCCCTGTTCATCTGGCAGGCCTTCACGTCTTATTAGACGACCAAGAAGCATCTGAGGTTGGAGGTCTAGAAGGTATGCCATGCAGCCATTGCTCCAGGTCCTCTCTGTTCTGCCCAATGAAGGACAGACAGCCTCATATTGGACCACATTTGCAGTGGCTCTTGTTGGCCACCTTCCCCAAATTGTGTTAATATCATGCTCCTAGCCACAGCTTTTTAAAGAAACAACTAAGTGAAATCTACTTCTGCATTTGTTATAATCATTGTGGATATTGAACTATTTATTATTATATAGTTTGCATGATATTCTTTATATAATCATCATGATCAAGATAGTAAATGTTTATTTCAGTTTCCTATGTGCCAGACACAATTAGAAGGGCTTAGCATGTTTTGTTTCTTTTAATCTTCACATATCCCTAAGGAAGAAGGTGCTATTATTAATCCATTTATGTATAATGTCCCATCATACTCCTTAAATAATCTCTGCATGAGAATTTCTTTTGTAGTTTAATTCCAGGAAAATTTTTACTCTTTTGGGAAACTGGCAAACTTCCTCTTTCCTGGTCTTGAGGTTTGTAATGTCTATTGTTTGCCTTTCATCCCTGGCTTCTGGGAATTATACAGTAGACTTTGAGTATCACACACAGCTGGTACTCCCTTATTAGTATACTAGTTTCCATTTATTTGTCTTTGTTCTTACTGTCTATTCCCACTTTGTGTGCTGTGTTGCACTTATCCTTGCTACTAATTGTCTCAAAACTTTTTGGGAAGAGGAAAAGAAGATTTAAACTTAAACAAATACAAAACCACATTGAGTTCATTCTAAGAGTGCTAAGCCTGAGGAACCGGTGACTGGAGATTAAGAGCAACAGCCCCACCACTTGGAATGAGTTTGAAACCATTCAGGAAGCAAAATATCTTTTCCTGGAGCTTCCAGGATACAGTGACTGTTTATATATATTAAAGAGAATGGAGTTACTGGATCCCATCTGAGAGAGCCCTAAGTTCTATGAAAAAGCTTTTGGCCAGAACATCAGAAGTCTTTTTGCAAGTGCTGTACCACTGAGCTGCACCCTCAGCCCATTTTTTTAGTTTTTAGGACAGGGTCTTGTTAAATTACGCAGACTGCCTCTGATCTCAAACTTGTGCCTGCCTCTGCCTCCCACGTCGCTGGGACTACAAGCATGTGCCACTGTGCCTGGCTCACATCAGAGGTCTTTAAAGTGGAATTACCCTCCTATTACAGAAACCACTCCAGAAGCAGCCGTCTTGTACATATGCATTTCTTACATGCCTCTTGCTGTACTATGAATACATTATTTAAAGGAAATATTTTACTCATCAAATAACTTGAACCTAGGTATGTGTGAGTTGCCAGGGGTCAGAATGATGAAGAACTATGTGACTATCACACTCTGTCTCTTCTGACAAATAAGAACAGCTGCTCATTAGAGTCAACATGTGAGAAAAAAAAAAAAAGTACATGCATTCAGAATAAATGAGATATAACACAACCCTTTCCTTTTACCTAAAAGGGATTTGGTATTGTCAGTTTGCCTTAAGTGCTGGATGTAGAAATGCCAGGTGTTTTATTTTAACGGTAGAAATACTGCCTTCTTCTCCTTGTCATTCTTGCAGTCCTCTAGGAGGTATGGTTTAAAGTTGAATAACAAACAGTCTTTACTATCCAAATTTCGCCAGAAATAAATGTAAAAACACAAAGTAATGACAGAGAAAAAGTGAGAAACCTGCGGCTGTTCTTTCTGGTTCTGCCTTGGGTTTTCCCAGTTGGTTCATGCCACAGCTCTGTGCAGACCTAGAAGTGTGGGTGACACTAACTCATTAGCACTCTAATGGCTCCCACCAGTTTCAGTAATGGAGCTTGCCATCTGAATTGTGATTACTCAGAATCTCAAGCCTTGTTGGAGTTCTAAAAGAGTTTCAATTCTTTCCTTGAACATTCATGCTTCAAATGATCAGGCTGATTTGACACACATTGGTGATTTTTTTAAATTCTCAACTTGACAAATTTACTGGTACTTCCTTTTAAAACGTCCACTCAGAATTCTTGATTAGGGTCTGGGAATGCATATTTGGTTTATCCCTTCCACCAGCACCTCCCCCCCAAAAAAAGAGAAAAAGAAAAGCCACTCCAGTTTTTCTTTTCTTTTCATTTTTTTTATTTTCTGTTTTCCTCTCTTAAAGGAAAAAAAAAAAAAAAAACACCTACACCTATAGCCTTTGTGTGAAGAGATGTAATAAGTGCCTGTATCCAGGAAGAATTACCAAGGTTCTATTTATCTTATCTTTTCTCCTAGAATGGTGCTTCTCCACTTTAATGTGCACGTGAATCTCCCAGGCATCTTTTTAAACTGAAGCATCTGAAACAGGGAGTCTAGCATGAGGCCTGAGATTTGCAGTTCTGATAACTCCCAGGTGATGATGCTTGCCTTAGACTATTCTTAGAGGAATGAGGAGCTCCAGAATCTAGCACAACACACTACATATATAACTGTAGATTTCCTAGTAGTTGCAATCAGGGTGTCCAACCTTTTGACTCCCCTGCACAGCATAGAGTAAAGAGGAATTGTCTTGGGCCACACTTAAGTTTTATAATATAGTTAGTGCATATACATAGTAACTGCTAAAAAATGCATGCTGTTAAAAGATTTTGTGGGGTCTCATGACTCACTATCCTGGGCTGCATGTGGGCCACAGGCCCAGAGTTGGACATGCCCAATTAAAAAAAAAAAAAAAAAAAAAAAAAAAAAACAGGTGGAAATAATTTAACAATGTGTTGTATTTAACCCAATGCATCACTGTTGTTGTTCAGGACCCCAAAATGAGATAGACTCCATCAGATGGGTTTTCAGCAAAGGACACAGCTCTAGCAGGAAGCTGAGTGCTGCCTGCTAGGCTAAAGGCTTTTTTATTTAGCCCTCTACATCAATCTAGTTCTAATTAACATATAACATCAAAGAGGCTAAAATAAGTTCAAAGCATACAAAAAGAATAAAGTAATCATACAGCACAAAGCAGTTGTAGTTATCTGTAAGATTCAGCAGGTGTGACCTTATCTAAAATAAGCTTACAGAAACTCCCCTGGAGCAGCTCATCCCAGAGACCCTGTTTGCAAGGTTTCAAGGGCACTGATTCAAGTAACAATGAGTTCTGTAGCTGTGCTAGAGGGTCAGTCCTGTTTATTTCTCACTACACATCACAATATTATTTCAACATATGGTCAAAATAAAAATTATTAATGGGGCTGGCCATGGTGAATGCCTGTAACCCCAGCAACTCAGGAGGCAGAGGCAGGAGGATCGCAAGTTCAAGACCAGAGGCAGTCTGTGTAATTTAGCAAGACCCTGTCTCAAAAAAGTAAAACAAAAATGGGCTGAGGGTGCAGCTCAGTGATACAGCACTTGCAAAGCATGCAAGCACAAGGCCCTGGGTTCAACCCCCAGTACTGCAAAAAAAAAAAAAAAAAATTATTAATGGGATGTTTTACACTCTTTTTCATTCTAAGTCTTTAAAATATGGTGTACATTTTATATTAACAGCACATCTTGAATTATACTAGCCACATTTCAAGTGCTCAGTAGCTACATGTGACTAGTAGCTACCATATTGAATGGTACAAATCAAGATCAGGGGTCCCCAATCTCCAGGCCATGGACCAATATTGATCCAGTATTGGCCTATCAGGAACCTGGTCACAGAGCAGGAGATGAGCAGCAGGTGAGCTTCATCCGTATTTACACAATAAATGTACTACACTGGAATCATCCCAAAACTATTCCCCATGCCCATCCATGGAAAAATTTTCTTCCATGAAACCAGTCCCTGGTGCCAAAAAGGTTGAAGACTGCTGGTCTAGAGTGTCTCACTTTTTCTCAAAGAAGTTCTTTTCAGTAACTCTTGAAAAAATCTGTGGGTATCAGGCTATGAGGTCATCCCTAGATGATTGTCTTTAAGGTGAAGGTCTCCTCTAAACTGAAAAGAGCATTTATATCTGGAAGATATGTTTATTTAAATCAAGACAGCCTCCTCTGGTGCCAACAGCTCCTTGTGTGTAGGGCATAGACACTCCTTAGCACTAACTCCTTTGTCTTGGCACTTCCTGACTATAAGTCAAAACAGGCCCATATGTGAGAAAAGGCACAGAGGGTCTAAAACCTGGAGGAACCACAGGGGGCTGGGTCAAAAGGAGTGAGGTGAGGAGTAATAAGCCATGATATAAGCAGAGACCAGATAGCATCAGACCCAGAAGTCTTCACCTTGCACATTTGAACATTGTTATCCCAATAACAGTGGGGAACAATTCAAGAATTTTAAACAGAGAAACAAAGTTTAATTGGGTTTTCATTTTAGAAAACTCTTTTAGAAACAATAGGAACAATTTCTGGGGGAAAATGAGATAGAAGGCAAAGAGACTGGTTAGGAAACTTTTTCAAAAATCCAACTGGAAGATGGTAATGGTCTGAATTAGTATACTAGCCTGAGTTTGGAATAAAAAGAGAAAATAATATAATTATTTTCTGGTAATAGACTGTAGGTAGAGAAAGATGGTGATGGAAGAATCTAGAGTGATGGTCAGGCATATTAGGCAGGGCCCCAGGAGGAAGCTCAAATTTGGAGAGCTTGAGGAGATTTAATAAAGGTACTGTTGACAAAAATTTGGGTGGGGTTCGGAAAAGCCACAAGGGCCTGTACAGTTCCCCAAGTGGGGATGATACTATCCCAGGCCTGATGGCACCAGAGAAGCAAGAGTTACTGGACCCAGAAGGGAAGGGTAGTATGAGAAAGGCTGGCTCCTCTGAAAGGAATAGGGACCTAGGGTCGAAATATTGCCAAACAGGGGCAAGCCAGCAGGGTGACAAATACACAGTCCTCGCTGTCCCCCCTCCACTCCTTTGACATTGTACATACAGGTCCCTGCACCAAGGAAAGGATGGTATTGTGGTTTACACCTGAGATGTCCCCTGAAGGCTCATTTATTGGAGGTTTGATTGCCAGTTGGTGGGCTTTGGGAAAGTAATTAGATCCTGAGGGCTCTAATCTAATCAATGTATTCTGTCCCTTGATTGATTCATAATGTGATGGCATTATTGGGAGGGGGGCCTAGTTGGGGGAAGTGGTCACTGGGGGCATGCCTAGGAAATATATACCTGGTCCCCAGCCCCTTTCCTGTTTCACTCTGTGCTTCTGGCTGCCATGAGGTAAGCAGCCTCTAACACACCCTCCTGCCACCATGATGTTTCCACCTTGCCTCTGGCCCACAGCAGTGAAGTCTGCCAGTCATGGACTGAAACCTCTGAAACTATGAGCCAAAATAAATGTTTCCTCCTTTATGTTGTTTTTCTCAGGTATTTGTCACTGCAACAAGGTTTGACTAACATAGATGGAGAGCGAATGTGTCTGGAGAGGTAAAGGACAGGATCTGGCAAGCCAGAGTGCTGGGTTAAGTGGATGCACGGAGACATTCATTGGGGTACAGAACACCAGAAGAGCTGATGTGGAGGGAAGAGAGTCATGATGTGTGCTCAGACCCACACCAGTTTCTGGAATCTCTTCCATTGTGACAAGGGTCATAGGGCAAAGCCCTGGCGCTGGATGTCATAACAGACAAGTCTCAGCCACCCATTCCAATATGCCAATAGAAGAGGAGAGCAATGATGAGAAGCAGAGAAAGATTTAATCAATATGGAACTTTGGGAAAAGAAAAAGATAAAGGGATCCAGTGACCTCAAGTCCATGTTCAGGATATTGACATGAGCTTTAGGCTTAAATAGAGGAAGAATTGGTGCTAGTGGCAAGAGGTATGCTAAATTAAGCAGTGTTGGTCAGGGTCTGATCTGGTTGACTATCTCAGTCCTGATTCTATAAGGTGGTCTGAAGAAGTTGTTATCTCTGTCATCATTTAAGGGGAGCAATCTTGATTACTGTTTTACTCTTACTCCAGGGTACAGCCCCACCATCATAGACAATTGCATTCATTTTAGAGGTGGCTTGTCCTTCAAGGTTCATCTTTTCTTAGAGGTAGTTTCAGTCCCTTGTCATAGAGATGTTGTTGAATGAAAGCCAAAAGGAACACAAACACACCAAAGGATGAGTCACATCAAACTTCATGAACAGTAAGTCTATTGGGGTTTCTTAGACATTAGTGACTCACAGACAGTCTTTACATACAGTTCCACCAATGGAGGGAATCCCTTCCAAAAAGTTTCCACCAAAATATCCCCCACAAAGCTGCACCACCATTAAGTCTCACCCTCAGCCAATCCTTCCTTCATCTCTTATATAAATTAGTATCATGCAGTCAGGGTAGAAAAGGATAGTGATTGGCACCTAAGAGGAGGGTCTTATAGGGGTCTTATGAGGGCCATGTGACCCTCCTTCCCCTCAAGGTCTCCAAGAAGGGAACTTGATAGCTCCCTTAGCATTATAACAGGCCTAGCCACATTGTATATGTAGTTCTGCTTATTTGGTTGCCACTGGTACAGGATAATAGTCCTGCAAAGTCATTCTAGTTGTTCAGTATCAAGATGGCCAAGATGGGGATCATTGTGTCCAGCCCATGTCCAGCCCAGAGGAACCAGCCACACTAAAGATGTTTATCCATCATCCCTATTGTTCTTCGAATCCAAGATGACAGGAGAGAGTGACCCAACAGAAAAGGTTAAGAGAGAAAAACAGAACTGGAGAGGGAAACAATGGAGTTAGTTAGGTTAGGGACTGGTATCCTTCTTCACTTTTAGTTGCCTTGTGGGTCCAAGTAAGGAGTCAATGCATTTTAGCAAAAGCAGTTTCTAAATGCCTGTTACACTACCACATGTGATCCTACAGTAACCCCCTCCATCATGAAGTTGCCTAATTAAGACCCAGAAAAAGAAAGGAGAATCACCATGAACTTGTAATAATAGTTCCTTATAGTCTCTCTAGTGGCTGGGATTTAGCTCAGTTGGTAGAGTACTGCGCTGCAGTCTCTGAGGTCCCGAGTTCAATTCCCAGCACCGCAAAAATGGGAGAAGGTCCTGGCAATCCACTCCCAAGGCAATCCCCAAACAGTCAGCCGTTGAAAACCCTGTGAGGGCCGCTATGAGTTGGATACCAACTCAACGGCACCACCAACAACAACAACAAATAGTCTCTCTGCTTCCTTTCTACCTCTACCCATTCTCATCACAGCTCAGTGAATATAATCAGGTCAGTTATTACTGCCTTATTTGAAAGCCTTCAATGGCTTCCCATTGTACTCAGAATAAAAGCAAAACTCTAAGCCACAACTCACAAGGTGCTATGGAACCTGACCCTTCCCTGCCTCAGTCCAAACTAGCACCCACTCACCCTCTTCCTCTGTCCCCTCCAATCCCTTCACAGCCTTCTCCCACCATGTAGGAGACACTTCTCTCCAGTCTCCACTATTGAGCAGTTGGTTCCTTCTCAGCTTCTCTTTCAGCTCTCCTGGGAAGCCTTCAAGACACTACCAGAGCACACACCCCCTTTCCCCAGTTTCTCCAGTGTTATTATTAACATGGAACTGCCTTACTTTTGACTGTCTTCTTCTAGTAGGAAAAGAGCTCTGGCATATACACAGGTATTCTGCCTCACTTTTTATTGCTTTTATCCTCCCAACTAGTGAAGTGTGTGGTGCATAACTAGTGCTTAGTAACCCTGGCCCATAGCTGGCACTCAATAAATATATGATCAATTGGTCACAAGTTGAATACAACATTCTAGCCTTGCAACTGGATTGTTTCAGAGGAAGGGGCATGTCCCCTGGCTCTATCAGGTCTGTGCAGCTAGGACCTGTGATAGGGTGCTGGGCACTGAGCCGCCTGAACCACCTAGACACAGGGCCATCTGTGCGAAGTGTCTCCAGACAAAGGTCTACACATGATCTGCACATGATGTCTTCATGTACATGAACATGTACCTGTGAAAACATAAAGAAAGGAGAATATTTTAAATATTCCCTTTCACACATCACCAATCCCCTCATATCAGAGGTAGCACATTAACAGTTCCCTTTTTAGTCTTCCCTTCTCCGTACTTGAAGCCATATGTACATTATATATACTGTACATATATGCACATATAAACTGTGTGTATAAAGTGTTTAAATACATGTAATTACCTATTTCTACATTTAAATACAAGTACCATACTTCATGTCTGCAGCCATAGTACCCTACCATCTGATCCTGCCTGAACTCAGAAGCTAGGCAGAGTCAGCCTGGTTAGTCCTTGGATGGGAGATTGCCTGGGAACACCAAGTGCTGCTGGCTAAGAAGGACCTGGCAACCCACCCCTAAACAATCCACCATTGAAAACCCTATGAATAGCAGAGAAGCACTGACCATAGTGCTAGGCATGGCACAGGTCGGGGAGAGTTTTGTCTGTTGTACATAGGGTCACTATTAATCAGACCTGAATCAACTGCACACACACACACATATATGCACACATACATACATATATATACATATGTCTCTGTAGATACATATAAAGTATTTATACATATACTTTTCTATTTCTACATTTAACTTGATAAGTTTGACAGTAAGTTAGTTTTTACATAAATGGAAATGGACTATATAAATTTTATCATCTGGTCCTTTCACTGAACACTATGTCTTGAGAGATTTCTTTTATATCAGTACCCACAAATCTATCACTTTTTAATTGGTGCATAACCTTGAGGGTCCATAAATTATTTAGTCAATTTTCTATGGATAACTATGTGGTTTATTTCCTTGTGCACATGCGTGGTTATTTGTCTAGGAAAGACATCTAAAAGTTGAATTCCTGAACTGAATATTCTATATACTTTAAATTTCTACAAAAATTGTCAAAGTCCTATTTGAGTTGTCTCCAAAAGTTTATTCTAATTATTCTCCCATCAAGAATTTAGAAAGGTATCAATTTCTCCTATGTCTTATGAGAAATGTATATTTCTAATCTTTAAAAAACTTTTTTGCCTATTGCTAATTTGTTTGCTAACTTGGCTAGGTCACCTTATCTAGATACTTGGTCAAATAGCAGTCTATGTGTAGATTTTATTGTGAAGATATTTTTGTAATGAAATTAATATTTGAATCAATAGATTTTGAATAAGGTAGATGTGAGTGGTCCATACTGTGTGTGGGCTTAATTTTATCAGTTAGAGACCTTAAGAGAAAAAGACTGAGGTCCCCAAAGAAGAGTGAATTCTGCCTCCCAATTGCTTTGGACTTGAGCTGCAACATTAACTCTTCCCTGTGTTTCCAGCATGCTGGCCTGCCCTGCACATTTCAAATTTGCCAGCCTTTACACAGCTGTGTGAACTCATTCTTTTAAACACTTTCATACGCACTCTTCTCTCCCCAAAACCCCCTCTCCCCCCCCCACACACACACCATAAGAAAACCCTATTGGTTCTGTTTCTCTAGAAAATACTAATACACTTATTTAGTAAAAAATTATACCTTAGGTTTCAGCTTGCAATTTTCTGAGAAAAAAAAATTCACTATATGTTGTTGATGATATTTAACCACTTATCTTTTTTCTGTGATTTTCTATTAATTTTTGTCCATTTTTTACTGAGCACGTTTCCTTTGTTTATACAGTCTCTTCCCATATTTTTGTTTTGCTTCTTTCTTCTGTAAGTTGCACATATTCCACATGCTCTGTCCTCTGTCATTAAATGTATTAAACTTGTAGCCCCTGAGCTGAGCTGCCCTCCAGATACCTTTAGGAAGGACGACTCTAGCTATTCTACCCATCAGCACCCATCCTCTGGGACTTGCAGTGTTCTGTGCTTTGGCTTCCCCATCATTCAATCAGAGCTACTTTCTATCTTCTAGAAACTCTGAAAATTTCTCATGTGCAAGGCTTTTATAAATGCATACTCCTGCTTGCCTGCCATTTTGATGGGATTTAGGGAGGGCAGAGAGATGAATGTGGGAGTTTGCTGGACCACACTGAGCCAACAGTTGAGGGACTCATTTGACAATGAAAGTAGGTCTGGAGTTTTCAAAGTTCCCAGGAGTCAGCTCTCATATTTTTAAAACCCACTCAAATGTAATAATAGAACCTAAAACCATAGAATTACCACTAACTTGCTCATGAGGAACAATCAGAGCAGTAGCATGCTCTTTTAAAAGTGGCAATAAGTGCCTAGTAAGTGGGATGCTGTACAAAGAGGACAACAGGAATGTGCTTTTGAAAATTTAAAACTTTACCATAGAGAAGTGGTGGTCCAATCACTGGAGGAGTTACAATAATATATAATTATGCATACAATTAAGACTCATTTTTCTTTTTTATAGCATTCTGTTTGATTTTCATGAAACAAAAAGCTGCATTTGATTAAGAAAATACTACTTTCTACACTATATATAATGTACAAATAAGAATTAGACCCCTATGAAGCTAAAGATACTTCCTGTCTTCATAATGGTAAATAGAACAATTAGGAAACCGCTCACATATGGAGAGACAGGCAGCAGATTTCCAAACTTTCCCTGGCATGGGGAAAAACAGCATTTATGAGAGTAGAAACAGGCATGATATTTACCTCCTGAGTTAGACACAGATGCCCAACTACTCTTCCTCTATCTCTTAATAAACTTGGTGCTCAGGATTCTAGCACAACTGCTATATTTGCCTATGCAATTTAGCTAGCTCATCTCCATTTTCCTTTGGCAAAATCTGGGAGGAACCATTGGCCATTTGTATGTCTTCTTCAAAAAAATGCAAGAATCTCCAAATAGCCCATCTGGCAGAAGAAAGGAAAATCAGTTATAACCCAGCTTCAACTCCCATACTGTCTCCTGTGAATCAAGTCATCTCACTGGGTGTAAATCCACTGTACTTCCGGCCTCTCCGAATAGCAAGCTGGTTTGTAGGTGCAGCAATCTTTCTTATGCTGCCCTGTTCATGGTGCCTCTCAACCAGTGGCAGTGATGGCTGCATCAGCGACAGGTGAAAATGACCTACATAAAATATTTTCTACAGAGGAAAAGTACTTGATAGTATCCACTCAGAGTTCCATGTGTACATATGTGTGTATATGTGTGTATGTGTATATATGTACACATATATACATATACATATATACATATATACACATACACACACACACACACACACACACACACACACACATATAGTCGATGGTGACTCTTGTACTGTGGATATTTTTGTTAGGTGCTGTTGAGGTGTGTCTGGCTCGTAGTGACCCTCATAGTGTTTTCAATGGCTGATTGTTTCAGAATTGCTTTTTGAGGTATAGACTACCACATCCTTCTCCCATTTTAGTGGTGTTGAGGATTGAACCCAGGTCCTCATGAACTATGGAGTAGCACTCTGCCGAATGAGCTAAACCCCAGCCCACTGTGGATATAATAAGAGATTTATAAAATTCAGTGAATGAATAGAAGAGAATGACATTTATTAAAAAGGCATGGTATTAATGGGACCACATTTTAATTTTCAAAATAGCAGTTTAGAGAGTAAATTCTTCAATGTAAAAGAGCTGAGTGGAACCTAGATTTTATTATTCTCCACTCTAGGGAAATTGGCAATGAAAAATAGGGTCAAATCCCTTTTATTTATATTGCATTTGCACTGTGCTTTGGAGAACAGATTGCCACACTAATTAAGCCAAGCAAATTTTGTGAGAACTGCTTGCTTTTATTAGTAAGCTTGTATTAATCAGAAAGCTTTCTGTACGTCTAATCAGTTGTTGTAACTACTGTGTGGATGAAGTGGTTTTATTTCCTTCCCTATTCAGAGGCAGAGAAACTGATTCAAGGTTTCTAGGCAGAACCAAGCATGGGAGAGGTGACATTTTCCTTAACTATGGTTTGTTGTTGTTGTTAGGTGCCATCAAGTCGTGTCCGACTCATAGCAACCCTCACAGGGTTTTCAATGGCTGATTGTTTTGGAATTGCCTTGGGAGTGGATTGCCATGTCCTTCTCCCATTAATTATGGCTTAGTATCTTGTAATATGAGGAGTCTGAAAAAGAAGAAACAGTTATTAACACAATAAAATTTCCTCAAAGGTACAATTTGTTGCCACTCGCCTTTTTAGTCGCTTATCCATCTCAACCCTTTGAAGTTTGAGTCCCTTTAGTGACAACCCTCAGGACCTCTAATGTCTCCTCTCTGTGAAGAGGGACCATCCTCAACTCTGGCTCCCACGCAACTTTACCATCCCTGGACATCATAAACTAAAGTTTGGCTTCTCCTCTATTGCATTTCCAGAGGATGCTTCTTTGACCATGAACTAACCTTATGAATACTTTCCCTTTAAAGTTTTATGTCTCTCAGAATGCAAATTAGCCCAGGAATAATTTCAAGCACCCATACCTAGGCCTGGGAGAGATATTTATGGCTGGGTAAAAGGAAGGAAATTTAATGTTCTTCTGGCAACTGTCACGGCCCTTGCAAGTTCTCATCCTCCACTCTATCAAATCCCCTCACCTTTATTACTTAATGCAGACAGGTCTGACTTCAGACTCCCAGCATCAGCATTTCTTAAACTGTGGGCTTTTCCTGTGCAAACTGCAGGCCAGAAGCACCTGCTACCGCCAGCAGTCACCAACCGACTGATAGGAGTAGATGTATGTATATGCAAACAGCCCAGTTCCCTCATCCTGGGGATGGGCCAACTGAGGTATATGGTCTACCCTGGCCCCCAGAGTTCCACAGCAGAGTCACGCTCCTGATACTTGAAGTGGTAACTGGCTTGACAATACTGCATTCCTTTCATTTACTTCCTTCCTTCTGCACCTCACTTCCCCCACCTCGATAATGGTACTTCCTGGGATTGCCTCTGGAATAAAATACTTGCTTGGTAATTCTTGCCTCAGGATTGAATTCTGAAGGAACTCAAATCAAGACAGTCTCTAAAATTATAAGACACCTTTGAGTTGAATATGAGGCCAACTTTCATTTCCGATAGCACGTCTGATGATGGACTATCAGTTTTAGCTGAGCTCTGTCTCTGCTTGTGACTTTATGACTTTAATTTGCCCAGAGCTGAGGGGAATCTGGGTATTCAGGTCCTCTTTACCTCATTAGTTTTTCAAAGTGGTTTTAAGAAGTCAGTAGTTCTCTATTCTTATCTTATTAACTCCAGTGGAGATAAATTTAATTAATGTGTTGGATTCTATGAAAAAATCAATGAGACTGAAATTTATTTATTTATTTTTATTAATAACTTTTAAAGTTAGCATACAAAATAATGGATTTCATTATGACATTTTCATACATGCATATCATTGTCCACTGCTCATCTTGAGCCTAAAATTTAATGATTTAATCTTCCCTTTCTTTTCTCTCATAATGGGAGCATTTTATCATTTGGCTAAGTCTCATACATTTTGATATATAGTTAAAAATATGAAAATAGATGAACTAAGCACAAATTAGAAAAGATGATGGTGAAGTACATTCAAGGAAAGTGGAGGGAGGGAGTAAAAGCAAAAAATATTGGATTAAGACCCAGAAAAATTATAGAACTGATAAACCAAACAGGAAACTCTTAATAAAACAATAGATTATATAAACTTCTAGAAAACCTATTCAAGAAATGAAAGAACACCAATAAACACAGTTAACTATTACTATACATCACATTAATGGATCAAAGGATGTCTTTTTATCACAACCATTTTTCAACACTGTCTTGGAAGTTGTCCAGAATTCCCCTTTGATCCCTGAACATAGATTTTTGAAGCAATGTTTGCTATAGAATTTCCAGGAGGACAGGGTTTGTGGGAGAGGATGCTTGAGACAAGAGCACGATGGTCCTGAGATATATCAGTGGACGTTTTTCTGGGATTCTGAGTACTAGTGATGCCAAGTTAAATAAATTTAACTAGATTTCTTTATCATCTGACTTTTTCAAAGTCCTCAACAGTCAAGTGTTAAGTTGTGAACCTATGAAAGAAAGAAAAAGTACCCAGAATTTTCCAACTTCATGGGACGCTAAGGTTCTACAGGTCATGGATTGGGCAATACTGTCCTAGGGGATGCAGCAATGCAAGAACTGAAAAGCAACACAAAGATATGGACATTTATTTATAAAGGTAAATCATTATTTTCACTTAGTAGTGATTATTTCTCCAGAAAATTTAAGAAAATCACTTGAAAAAGTATTGGCCATCTACTACATAAATGTGTACAAATTAATAGTTTTATAACTTGTCAGTAAAAATCAGTTAAAAATAAAATAGGAGGATAGGCACAGTGGCGCCTGCAGCCATAGCCCTGTGGCATCTGATCCCGTCAGATCTCGGAAGCTAAGCAGGGTTGGGCCTGGTTAGTACCTGCATGGGAGACTGCCTGGGAACACCAGAAGCTGTAGGCTTGGAAGGACCTGGCAACCCCCTCCCAAAAATAAATCTGCCATTGAAAACCCTATAAACAGCAGAGAAGCATTGACAATAGTGTTTCCTCTGTTGTACAGAGGGTTGCTATGAGTCCGATACCGACTCGACGGCACCTAACAACAACAAAGAACAACAGGCACAGTGGCATACACCCATACTCTCAGGGACTCTGGAGGCTGAGGCAAGAGGATTGTGAGTTCAATGCCAGAAGCAGCTTGCATAACTTAGTGAGACCCCATCTCAAAAGAAAAAAATTAAAAATGGGCATGGTATTAAATGGCAGTGCAGCCCAGCAGTAGAGCACTTGCTAAGTATGTACAAGAGTCCTGGGTTCAACCACCAGGTATTGCAAAAAGAAAAATTTTTAAACTAAAATAAATTAAAATAAGAAAAATATCATATTTAAATACCATTTAAATATAAAATACTTAGAAATAAAATTGACAAGAAATATACTGGATCCATATAAAGGAAACCAGTAAGAGTTCCTGAAGAGCATAAAGTAAAAATAAGAAGCATGTTCTGTGTTGTCAAGCTGTCAATTCCCCAAATTAACCTGTGGATATAATACAGATCTAATTAGAATATTGCCTGCAGCCGTAGCCCTGTGGCATCTGATCCCGTCAGATCTCGGAAGCTAAGCAGGGTCAGGCCTGGTTAGTACCTGCATGGGAGACCACCTGGGAACACCAGAAGCTGTAGGCTTGGGAGAAGGATCTGGCAACCCCCTCCCAAAAATCAATCTGCCATTGAAAACCCTATGCACAGCAAAGAAGCATGGACAATAGTGTTTCCCCTGTGGTACAGAGGGTTGCTCTGAGTCGGATACCAACTCGACGGCACCTAACAACAACAACAATTAGAATATTAATAAGAATTTGAAAGGAATGTAATATTGTAATTATAAAAGTTAACTAAAAAATTTATGTTGCTTCATGTATCCCCCAAAGTTCATGTATGGAAAATTTATTCCCCAAATTCAACAATATTAGGAGATGGAGCCTCGTGGGAAATGTTTGTCATTGAGGCTCCACCCTCATGGTGGTCTCGCACCATGTGATACCTTCTTCCATGTACTGATGCAGCAAGAAGGTCTTCACCAGATACAGCCTCTTAGTCCTGAACTTCTCAGCCTTTAGAAATGTGAAAAATACATCTCTGTCCTTTATAAATCATCCGGCCTGTGATATTCTGTTATAGCATTAGAAAACAAAGCAACACAACCTTTTTCTATTTTCACATTTTATTTTTTGAAGTAAAAATTCCACATTTATTATTTTTACAATAAGATAAAATACATCTATAAAAACAAATGAGAAATACAGCTAAGTGATATTTAGAAAAGAAGTAATATGGGACAGAAAAAGATTACAAAGATTATAGCAATTAAAATCTCATGGTACTGACTGAAGACAAGAATAGACATGCATTCTAGAAGACAAGACAGTTTAAAATGTAGTAAATGAGGCATAATATATCAATTAGAAACATACAAATTATTTAATAACTACTGTTTTAAAATTACTATATTCAAAAGAGGTATTTAGCTCAGTTGGTAGAGCGCTGCTCTGCAGTCTCTGAGGTCCCAAGTTCGATTCCCAGCACCCGCAAAATGGGAGAAGGACATGGCAACCCACTCCCAAGGCAATCCCAAAACAGTCAACCATTGAAAACCCTATGAGGGTCACTATGAGTCAGACTCAACTTGCCGGCACCTAACAATGTGGATAGGGTTCAATCTCCTTCTAATCCAGCAGAACAGGGATTTGGGTTTAGTTTTATTTAAATTATAAGGTTGTGTTTTTGTTCACAGAGCACATCCCCCTCATAATCTATCCCTGCTTCTATCATTTAGCCACATAACAAATGACATGAGCACTATTAGAAAATCATAAAGGAGGAATGTCAAAATTAGGATTTCTGTGCTCCCTCCCATTTGGAAGTGTTGGTTCTTAGAATTCCCTCTCATGATCAAATCTTCTCCATTGGGGGGTCCTGTTGGCCCCTTGTGACATGCAATCCATTCATGAGCAGTAAAACATGGCATGCTCTCACACTATTATTATAAAATGGTGTTAATTGCTCAGCATCTTCCCTTAGAAAATGAGATGAAGAACAAATTCCATAAATCCCAAATATTTAATAGGGAAAAGGTAAAAGAACTAAATTCTATTCTTACAAATGTTTGAAGTCATAGGGCATTATTTCCTCCATAAAAAATGTAGGTGCTAAGAGCTGCTTACCTCTGTCTAAAGAGACATAGAAAAATCTTTGTCTAGGAAAATCTATAATTACCCATCATTCCAACTGTACCTTAGTGTCACTCTTCTGAATCCTCCCTAAACATTATATCCTTTGCCAATTTTTCTATTGAGGATAATCATCTTTTGCTACCTATGAAATTAAGATATTAAGAAAACTAACTTGCTTTCTAACCTGCATGTTGTGATGCTTTCCCAATTTGTCATTTGCTTTTGATTCATTAGCAAAACCTTTTGACACACAGAAATGTAAACCAGCATGTAGCCATGTCTATCAATATTTTGTAACCACATTTTTGAGAAGCTACTTTTTTTTCTATCACTTGCTTCAACCATGTTTCAATCCATTCCTTAACTGCATCCTGGCATGTTTATTCTCTATCTGTTGGTTTTAATTGCCGGGTCCAGATCCACTCATGATGGGTAAACAGAGTTCCCACACAAAGAAGAATATCTTTAATAAAGGCATTGGAGGGAAAATCCACTGAAAGGGGAAGAGTACTCCTAGTCTCAGAGGGAAAGTCTTCTGAAAAGGGAACAGTAACTCCAAAAAGAAGGTCTCTTCATAGAAAGGGTCTTGGAGCCTCATCTTTTCTTTTTCTTAAATTTTAATTGGTCATATAAAATCTTCTGGCTCTGTGGGCAGTACTGATTCAAATTGGGAGTTGACAAGTCTCCCTAGCAGGCTTTCTTTTCCTGAATGACTTTCAACAGCATGAACTCCTTAAGTCAACACAAATAAAAGCCTTTGTACCGACAGCTCTACAGTAAGCAAATCATTCAGCTAAGATAAAGCACCCATTTGTCATAACAAATGGACTCAGTGGGGTGACACACAGGTAACAGTTAACTGCCCCTAATTCCTGCATAAAGTTAAGAATAGTTAATTGAATTAGACACAGGAGGTGTAGGTGCTCAGATCCTCTTTGTTTATCTCTTTGAAGTAAAACATTTCAAAGTGTCTCTGAGTTCATCTTTTACTTTGATTACCAACCTAACACTCATGTGATAATTTAACCAAATGATTGTTGAAAAAACCTTGATGTAATCCATCAATGCTACCAACTTCCTTGTCTTTTTTCTGACCTTTCATAAAATTTAGTGAATTGTAATTCTGTATAAAAAGGCTGAGCTATCTGAAAATAAATGGAACAAGGTCACAGGGCCTCCGAGCTGCTGTGTCTGTTACCCATCACCGACTCCTCATCTGCCTTCGGGAATCCCTGGATTTTAGTCTGCAGCTGGTCTGTAGCATTTAATCATTCTTCTAGCTATCTATAACCATGAGAGCCCTCTAAATAATGGGTGTCTGAATGTCCAACGTGGGGGGATGTGAAATTTCTCCAGAGTCCCAAAGGGCATTAGTGTACTTGGTAGCCTGATGAGGAAAGTCTGGCTCCATTTGATCTCTTCTTTCCTGCATCATCATTCACCATGAATAGTATACCCTGTGGCATTTTACTCCTTAAACATCTGTGGTAAGTAGTATCTTATATACAGTATTAGCTAGACATTGCAAGACCACATAACAGTTGAGGTTGAGTTGACCAATACAAAATTCACAAGTCTTTGCTATAGAAGTTTTAAGATATGTTTACCAATTCTTTGCAATTCCTTTGATGAAGTGAAGCCCAATTCTGCTCCTCTTGAATGTGGACTGGGCTTAGTGATACACTTCTAACTAACAGAATAGGACAGAAATGACAACTTCTGTGTGACTTCTGAGATCATGTCACAAAAGACATCATGGCTTCTGGCCAAGAAGGTCTTGGGTTGCTCCTTCTGGGGAAGCCATATCATACGGATACTCAATAAGCCTAGGAATAGGCTCATACAGCAAGAAATCGAGTCCTTCTACAGTCACAAGCAACTAAGGCCTCTTACCAACAATCATGTGAGTAGATCCTCCACCCCTAGCCAACCCTCTCAATGACTGTAGCCTTCACCAACATCCTGACAGCAACATCCACATGCAAGAGGTCCTGAGCCAGAACCATGCAGCTAAGCTGCTTCAAAATTTCTGACTGTGTTAGTATTGTTGGTATTATAATTAGGATTTCTATGTCCATATCTACCCAGAGCTGCCACTCCTTCTGCATATCTCCTACATCCCATATTCTCTGTCCCTGTCAGTGCTCAAGCTCCCAGTGCATGTCCTTGCTGTTGTTCTTAGGTGCCATTGAGTCAGATCTGACTCATAGGACTCAGATCTGACTCATATAGTAGAAGGAAACACTGCTCAACACTGTGCCATGCACATGATCTTTTCATGTTTAAGCCTGTTATTGCACCCATCACTAAGGTGAACTCTACTTTGAAGAGGCAACTCTTCCCTAGTGATTTCTTCAATGCCTTCCAGCCTTGCAGGATCATTTTCCAGAACTATATTTAACAGTGCTTCTCTACTATTCATAGGATTTTCAATGGCTAATTTTTTGAGGATTGGACTGCCAGGTCCTTCTCCTTAGTCTGTCTTAGTCTGAAAGCTCAGCTGAAATTTGTCCACCATGGGTGGCCCTGCTGGTATCTGAAATACTAGAGGCATAGCTCTCAGCATCACAGAAACACACAAGTCCCCATAGCACAAGCTGACAGACACATGGGGGGGTGTCTTGCTGCCAGTTGCTAATTGCCTATTCCCACACCTGCCTTCCAGAGTGTATCCTATTATTCACCCAGGCACTGAAGACTAATTTTGAGCTTGGAAAACCAGCAAACATTTTTGCTATCAAGTGGATTGAATCACATCTTCTTCAAAAACATCTTATCCTTTTCCAACTTTATTCCTTCCTGGTACACTCCCTCTGTCTCATATAGTGTACCATATAACTTCATTATGTCTCATGGTGACTCTTATCACAGTAAATAATTCTTACATTAAACTTCTTCTATTTAACCTTCTTGTTTTTAGGCGCTATCAAGTCAGGTCCAATTCATAGTGACCCTACATACAACAGAATAAAACACTTCACCACACTGTGCCATGCCCGGCACTATTGTCAGTGCTTCTCTGCTACTGAGTTTTCAATGGCTGATTGTTTGGGGAGTGGACTGCTGGGTCCCTCCCCCAAGCCTACAGTACCTGGTGTTCCCAAGAGGTCTCTCATCCAAGTACTAACCAGGCCAAATCCTGCTTAGCTTCCAAAATCTGATGAGATTAGACACCAGAGTGGTACAGCTGTAAACCTCTGTTTAACCTAGTGTGTGGCTTATATCACCTGACCTGACCCAGATTGCTACAGCTGAGAAGAAGTTGAGCAAGAGGGGGCTAGAAACTCAGGCTATCTCTGAGAGGTGGGTCAGGAAGAAAATCTAGTCCTGCCTGCTGCAGTGGGTCCAAGGAATAGGTTCATATAGACACATTTCCCAGACACCACCTACTGTTGACAGGAAGCTTCTGCCACATTGCAGCCCTCTCCAGTAGATATAGCTTTCAAGGTGGGATGAACATTAGCTAGTGCCCCATTCTTAATTTCTAAGCATTTCTCTTCCAATCTCATCAAAATACTGTATCCCTTGGAGCTCACACAATTGGCTTTCATCTCCCTCTGGCTGAGAGGCTCTGAGATCATCTTCTCACATCTGCCACCCGTTGCTCACACAGACTTGCCCTGCTGATCTGGTTGGTCAGTCTGGCAAACATTTTTACTTTACCTCTCTTTAATCCCTGATTCATAATATTCCCCACACCCCAATAGGGAATAGCATTTAAGGGTGGGGGAACTACAGCCTAGGTGTATCGTACAAGTGCCACTTCTGTGACTAGCTCTGTGACTTTAGATATGCTGCTTCCCCTCTCTGTGCCTCGGTGTCTTCACAGGTCTAATAAGGATGAAATCATAGTACTTATATCATGAGAATGATAGAAGATTAAATGAATTACTGCATGAAAAGTATTTAGATACCCTGGTCCTAAAGTGCCCAATAGGATTAGCTAACATTATTATTCATTTTATGATTATTTTCATAGGACTCTTTACCCACCTATAAAATTGAACCTTTCCACACATTAACCTTATACTTTGACCATCTTAGCTATATAGATCTCCCATTGCATTCTGATCAGGCTGCCATAACAAACAACCACAGACAGAGCAGCTTAAACAATAGACACTTACTTTCTGAAGTTTTTGGAGGCAAAAAAAAAAAAAAAAAAAAAACATGATCAAGGTGCCAGAAAATGTGGTTTCCGGTGCACGGTCTCCTCTGGCCTTGAAGTCAGCTGCCTTCTCACTGTGTCCTCACATACATTTTCCTCTGGGTGCACATGGAGAGCATGAAAGAGCTCTCCAGTTTTTCTTCCTCCTCTTATAAAAACCTTATATCTTCTTATGAGATCCTGGGCCACACCCTTATGACCACATTTACTAACTTAAAGATCCTATCTCCAAATGCAGTCACACTGGCTATTAAAAATTGGGGATGGGACACAATTCAGTCCATAACATGCATACACCTGAAACATGTTATTGTATGGAAATTTAACATCAGCCACAATCTGTACTTCAAGCTCTCCAGTGCCCTCACTCACTGTCTGCTCTCTGATGTCCCTCAATTCCTACACTTATTATCATCACCTCAACTGCCTACTTACTCCCTTCCACACTTATCTTGGACCCCATAACAACTATTGTTTGGTAAACTCCCAGTCCAGGCATTTTAAGATACTATTGAATATTTTGCTTATTGAAACTGACGAGGATTTTAAACATTTACTGATGAAGATCAGAGAACACAGTCTTCAACATAAACAAAACAAAAATCCTTACAACTGGCTCACTAAGCAACTCCATAATAAATGGAGAAAAGATTGAGGTTGTCCAAGATTTTGCTTTACTTAGTTCTACAACCAACACCCATGGAAGCAGCAGTCAAGAAATCAAAAGATGCATTCATTGCATTGGGAAAAGCTGTTGCAAAATCCCTCTTTAAAATGTTGAAAATTAAAGATGTCACACTGAAGATGAAGATGAAGATGGACCTGACTCATGCCGTGGTAT